>BQNB010056928.1:2959-38447 GCA_026074375.1 Tanacetum coccineum
TACTTTACTTAGTATGATTTTGTGTGAAGTATTCTGCAAGCGTGAGAAAATGTTGTTAATCTCTTGCATGTTCCCCCGAATAGATACTCACCAAGACCAAATGTCATTAAACAGTATAGAAGCAGTATTATTTGGTGTGGATGGATTATTCTCCTACAATATACCGTTGTGCATTTCAAATGTCAAAGTTAGAAGATCGTTCAAGCTACATCAGAGTTTCAGAATTTGCTCAAGATAGGGATGTTGGTTTGGGGGAAGCTAATTTAGAAACTTTGCCAAAAAAGAGTCTATGAAGAAAGCTTTTCAAGACATGTTGCATGAATTGGGGGCAAGTTAATCCAACTCATGCATATTACAGTGGTTCTTGAACAAGTAAAGACACTAAAGATCTAAGCTAGAGTACAAGTTTCAAGACCTTAAGACACAAAAGTCATCTTCAGCATTGGAAGCAATTTGGAAGGCTTTATTTTTTTGTATTTATACTTTTTAGGAACATTGTAGGTAATTACGCATGTACACATATTTGGGGAAGATTGTTAGCCTTAAAATATTTAGGGAAGATTGTAACTAGCACGTGTCAAAGGCCTATATAAACCCCTCCATACTTCTATGGAGTGGTGAGGATTTATTGTATCATTTCACAAAAGGTGTGTGTGTTTTTTCTCTCTCTAAAACACACACTTTCTCTCTTTATAAATCTAACATGACTTTCTTTCTATTTATCCTCCTCGACCTCTGGATCGCTCCTAGTTTAGTGAATAATATTGTTAACAAAATTGTTTTTATGGTAATATTGAAATACTTCGATAAACGCATTAGCTATTTATAGATTTTCTAAGGCATGGACAAAAAATGTTCATGGATCACCCAGTTTGACTTGCTATGAAAAATGACTATATCAATGTGAGTGTGGTATGACCCGTTTTTGCAACCTGGTCGGCATGCCAACTCTATAGCCAATTAACCATGACATGCAATTCACTCGATATCCTTGAATCTAAGTACTGCTGATAATGAGTTCTGAATACAGGATGCTGATAAGTCACCATAAATCAATGCAAGCTCAATATTGATGTAGAATGGTTTGTTACTTACCATTGAGCAAATCACGTGTTACTATTAAGTTCCCATGTTCCTAAGGATTCACAAGGTAAAATCCATTATTTTTTGTCAAAGACATGTAATTAGGAAAGTGTACAATGTATATAGTTCCCAAATTTTGTTCTTAAAATAGTTCAAGAAAACGTAGTATACCCACTTGATTAATGGTCCAACACTTAGGGTTAATTCATTGACGTTTTTATGTGTAGACATCTATTAATGTAAGATTATATATCATGGATCTTTTTGTGTTTTTGTAAATCAAAATTCATTTACAAGTGGTTGTTGCAATGATTTTATAAGCTCTTTATGCTTACAAAAAGTGGTTAAATGATAGTCCTTTTCTGTATTCGAGATTACATTATTGATAAATCTATTTTTAACCAGGCATAATACATTGGGCATGTTTATATATGTTGCAATAAAATAAAAAATTAACATACAGCTTCACCATGAATCGTTTGGAACATGGAAAGTTTTAACAACACGTACATCGACAATGCCTAATATACTCGCGTATGCAAACACCCCACCATGAAGCACGGGTCTTAAAACCTCATTTACCACCATTACATGGTATCAGATCTCTCAGGATCCTACTTTACGAAATTGAAACATGGACACATGTACGGGCTCTCACCTTAATGATTCTATTTATAGTCTTAGTGATGTTCTTAATATGCGTATTTATCCATTTGTCTCGGCTGGTGATGATTATTCCATACATGTTACTAAATCTGGCCATAATATTTTGCCTACACCTCATCGACCCCTTCATTTAAATAACGTTCTTATTACTCCTAATATTTTCAAGAATTTATTTTTTATCCGTCAATTTGTTCGTGATAATAATTGTATAGTTGAATTTAGTGTTTTTGGTTTTTCTGTTAAGGATTTCATGACCCGTCGGGTTCTTCTACGCTGTGATAGCATTGGAGATCTTTACCCGGTCACGATTTCCACCATCTTGCATACTTTTCTCACCAGTCAATATATGTGGCACCAATGCCTTGGATATCCAAAAAGTGAAGTGTTACGCCGTCTTCTTTCTAGTAATTCTATATCGTGTTCTAAAGAGAAAACTCCCATTCTTTGCCATACCTGTCAGCTTGGTAAACACGTGAGGCTTCCATTTGTTAGTTCTAATACGTCGGTCAAGTCTTGTTTTGATGTTGTTCACTCGGATTTGTGGACTTCCTAAATTCTGACTCTCTCTAGTTTTAAATATTATGTTTTATGCTTGGAACATTTTTCGCAATATGTTTGGGTTTATCCGTTGGTTAATAAATTGGATGTCTTGTCTAAATTTGTGTTGTTTCGTAACTTTGTTAACACTCAATTTAAGTATGAAGTAAAGTCATTTCAGTGTGATCATATTGTTGAATTTGACAACCATGCTTTTCATAATTTATTTGCCTAAAATGATATACAGTTTTATTTTCTTGTCCAAAAACCTCCCAACAAAACGATAAGTCTAAACGAATGATACGAACCATAAACAATCTCATTCGCACCTTACTTTTTCAGGCTCATATTCCTCTGAATTTTTGGGTAGAATCACTAAATATCAGTGTTGCAAAACATGGTCTACAAGGCCAATTAATCGCCGATTAGACGCTACAAGGCCACCAACCTTGCCAATTAATGTAACAGGGTAAAACAAATAGATCAATTGCGGTCAACGGCGATCAACGGTGGTCAACGGTTGTCAAACTTGTCAGAAACCTTCTAATCTTGCCAGAAGTACCTAAAACTCACCGTAAACTTGTTTTGATCACTTATATTAACTGTTTAAATATATTACAAGTTGTTTTTAGAATAAAAACTTTCTAATAATATCTAAAACTCAACAGAAACACATAAAACTTGCTGGAAATACCTAAATTTTGCCAAAATTGCCAATCCAATTAAGCGTCGATTAATCTTGCCTTGACCGATTACAAGCTACAATGTGGTCGACCACCCGACTAACGATTCATGATTTTTGCAACCTTGCTAAATATGGCCATACACTTGTTAAATATTTTACCCTCGAGTGCTATTAATAATGACATCCCCCATACCCGTTTTTTATAAAACCAACCGGGATTATAGCCTCTTATGTACTTTTGGGTGTTTATGTTACCCACATTTAGATACTACTAATAAAATACAACCACGTGTTACACCATCCATTTTTTGGGACATGCCTCTAACCATCGTGGGTATCGTTGTCTTGACTTGAATACAAATAAAATTATCATTTCTCGACATGTTACCTTTGATGAGATGGTATTTCCTTTTGGCTTTATAACACCCACTTCACCCCCATCATATCCATTTTTTGAAGAGCCAACTAGCATTATCTCTCACATCATTCATTCATCTTCTACCGCAACTAATCCCACCCCACACCAAATGCCTTTTGATGGTACTATGACCCAACAAACGCATACCCAACCAATCCCTACTAGCCCCATAGCCCAAACAGTCCAACCAACACAAACAGAACCAGCCCCTACTAGCCCCGTAGCCTAGCCAACCTAACAAGATATTCAAACCCAGCCCATTTCACCACCTATTATTAACCCAAGCCCTATTTTGGTTCATCCCATGGTCACACGCTTTCGTGTCGGGTCTAATTGTCTAACTAAGCATCTAAATCTTTATGTATCCACTATTTCTCCTTTACCAAAATCGTATAATGATGCATTTAATGATCTAAATTGGCAAAATGTTATGTGTGATGAATATAATGCACTTATTAAAAATAAAAATTAGACTCTTGTGCCCAGACTCACGGATGCCAATATTGTTCGTTGTATGTGGTTGTTTCGCCATATGTATTTAGCAGATGACACTCTTAGTTACTACAAGGCTCGTCTTGTAGTGAATGGTAGTACACAGTTAGAGGGTATCGATATTGATAAGACTTTTAGTCCGGTTGTTTAACCCAACACTATTCAGTCCATTCTTAATTTGGCTACTTCTCGGCATTGGCCAGTTCATCAGCTTGATGTCAAGAATGCCTTCTTACATGGTGATTTATCTAAGATTGTTTATATGCATCAGCCTCTATGGTTTCAGGATTCTGCACATGCTAACTATGTTTGTTTATTACATATATCTCTTTATGGGCTAAAGTAGGCCCCTTGGGCTTGGTTTCAGCAATTTGTGGCTTATATTACTCGTGTTGGGTTTACTCATAGTCGTTGTGACTCATCATTATTTATTTATAGACACGGAACTGACACTGCTTATTTATTCTTCTATGTTGATGATATTGTTCTCACTGCTTCTTCTGATATTTTGTTACATCAAATTATGGCTTCATTGCATCAGGAGTTTTCTATGACAGATCTCGGTTCACTTAATTATTTTTTGGGTATTTCTGTTACACGTGATTCTTTGAGGGTGTTTTTATCTTAGCGCAAGTATGCTGCTGAGATTCTTGAGCGGGCTCATATGGTTAATTACAATCCCAATCGGACTCATGTTGATACTGAGTCTAAACTAGGAGATGATGGTGATCTAGTATCTAATCCGACATTATATCAGAGTCTTGCGGGTTCTCTTTAGTATCTAACTTTTACTCGCTTAGAAATTTCTTATGTAGTGCAGCAGGTTTGTCTTTATATCCATGATCCTCGTGAGCCTTATTTATCGGCTCTTAAACGTATTTTGAGGTATGTTTGTGGCATTTTAGATCATGGGTTACATCTATTTTCATCTTTTACTACATCTTTGGTTGCTTATTCAGATGCGGATTGGGCTGGTTGCCCTACTACTCAAAGATCGACATTAGGATATTCTGTATTTCTTGGCAATAATTTACTCTCTTGGTCCTCTAAGCATCAACCGATGCTTTCTCAGTCTAGTGCTGAGGCAGAGTATCATGGTGTTGCCAATGTTGTTGCTGAGAGTTGTCGGCTAAGGAATCTACTACGTGAGTTGCGTACACCTTTGCCTTCCACTACACTTGTTTAGTGTGTTAATGTCACTGTTGTTTATTTGTCTATTAATTTAGTTCAGCATCAACGCACGAATCATATAGAGATAGATATCCACTTTGTTCAAGATTTGGTTGCTGTTGGTCAGGTTCAAGTTCTTCATGTTCCATCTTATAGAATTAGTAAAGGAGGGTGAATACGTTTCCGTTTTAAAACTAAAATGTTTTGTATCAAATTGCCGATCATGTGTAGCGTAATATGAAGAGTGTTCATAATAGTTCTACAATAACTATATATATAGTAGCAAAGCGTATCACAACAATACAACTATAAACACAATATTCATATCTATTCACGACACAAACATAGTCAAAATAATAAAAGAAACACAACATGCAGTTATCTATATAATGCAAGTATAAATATAAAGCAAAAAATGCGAATCTAAATGTGAGAGATAAGTAAAAGGAAATGCAAACCGAACACGATGATTTATAGTGGTTATGTTACGAAGAGTTACTTCACTAGTCAACAAGCTCCTTTCTCGGCAGAGAAAACCGTACAACGTCGCTTACATTATTTTCTGACGCTAAGCTAGATGTCGAGTTCTTCTTCGGGTACAACCAAACCCGTTATGTTTATGGCCTAACATAACTAACCACTATGTCGCTTACAATGTTTTCTGACACTAGGCTAGATGTCAAGTTCTAATCTTAGCTAGAACCAATCTACCACTAACACAAGTTATATTTTATGGAACAACATAATAAACCTTGTGTTTTAAGGCTGAAACACATAAACCATCAAACCTATAATCTATATAACAATGTTACTGTGAGATCCATGAATTAGTAGTCAAATGGATACAAGTTCTTAATCTAAACATCAAGAACCTTTCTATACAACCCGATCTACTCTAAGAAATATAAGTGATCAAATGAAATCACTTATATTTAACCCATTTGCTACCTGATAACCAAGTAATCAAAGGAGATCACATTGATGTAGAGACATCCTATACATCACTACATACCCCTTGGTACTAGTGGAACTAATCTAGAATGCAACCATGAATCAAGCCTAACGCTAGAAACATGATAAAAAATCAAGAACACAAAACCTCTATATTTTTTATTTAAGCCATGGGTTTCATCAAGCTAAGAGGGGGAGGAGAGCTTGGTTTATATAGGAGAAGTCATGGTATGGATAAAAGGGTGAACCACCTAATGAGTAATAGGATGATGGGGTAAAAGGGTGAACTAACAAATGGGTAATAGCATGTATTGGATAATAGCATGCACCTAAATTTAAATTTTGAATTTACCTATTTTCCCTCCATTATCTAGAAGCTTTTGGAAGCCTTAATGGGCCTTAATGAACCAACCACTATTAGGCCCCCAATGGGCTTGTCTGTTTGCTTGGCCTAATCCAGTTAACAAAGTTAATATGTGTAAGAGTACCAGGACGTCGAGAGGATTTGATAAAAATAACCTTTGATGAATGTATGCTTGCTTGTGGTATATAAGGATGGCGAGATCTTTGTGTGTTGAAGCATTCTTATACTCAAGCCGCCGAGAGGAGTTGACGAATGTTTACTTTGATGATTTATGTATACGAGTAACTTGCATATTTTACGTAATGTTTTACGAGTTATATGTTTGTCATCACCAAAACACAAAGAGACTGTATAGATTAAATATTGTAATATTTGCATTAATAATCTCCCCCTTTTTGATGATGACAAAATATGTAAACTCTAACTCATAGTAAAATATAAAAGCTACTCGTTTACACTTCTTCTCTCCTTTTTGTCAAAACAAAAAGGTGTGTGCTCCGAGTTCGCTACTTCTATCTTCCCTTTGTATGATACATTCCTTTCTTCAAAAAAAGTGAGCTTGCATCATCTTAGTGAAGTCTTGCTCCTATCAACCCCGTTTAATCTCCCCAAGCTATTTACTTTGATACACTCGAGCTCCCCTAGCTCATTGCACTCTTATGACGCTTGCATCCCTTTGTATTGACCTATGTTGCTAGAGAATCTATGCATCAAATTTCTTACAAAGACTTAACATCGCAAAAGGTGTACAGATGTGTGCTTGTGGGACGTTTGCAAATGCTCCCCCTCAGTGTATGCTCCTCCTTGTTTGGGGCATCAAGGAATCAAGCTATGGAGGCGTGCTACAAAACAATGTTAGTAGACGAGTGCACACACACACACACACACACACACACACACACACACACACACACACACACACACACACATACACACACATACACACACACACACACACATACACACACATACACACACACACACACACACACATATATATATATATATATATATATATATATATATATATATATATATATATATATATATATATATACATATATACACACACACACACACACACACACACATATATATATATATATATATATATATATATAACTATGATGATTGCTATATATATAGAAAGACACTAGCAAGGAATAAGACATGCACGTATTAGGTATAAGCACTCAAAAGTATGACACTTTCAAACAAAATTTGAAACTTAGACACATGCAATCATTTTTTAATAGCAAAAACCTAAATCTAAAATAAAAAGAATCAAGATGTATGCTTAAGACATGATAATGTTTAAGAACCAATGATAAGGTTAAACCGACACATGCTTAAGGACCAAGACGCATGCTTAAGGACTAAGACTTGACTTACACCCTTTGGTATAATTGTCCAACCAATCACACCAATTCTAATAAACAAGAATGTAATTCGTGTATTGATTGACACACCATTATTATGAGAATGACTTCTTCCAAGATGTCATTTGGATAAGGATTATGAACGTGTTTTGAATGACATGTTCCTTATAATATCATTATCTACCAAAGATGATTATTTGAATTCGGATAGACTTTTGTCTTTGAGAGATTCCTAAATTCTCAAGGTTTCTTTGTTAAGCATTATATATGCTTTTCATGTTTGAGGTGTTTAAGGAAAAACAATATCATAAGACTTTAGGTCAAACTAAACGTTGACGATAAGGATAATTTGTTGAGAAGACATACTCTAAATGTGACATTTAAAAGTAGACAAATGTCACTTAATATCTTGGCGAGATATGCCAAAATATATATTCTAAAAGAGTTTTAAAAAATGTAGGATGAAGATGAAAATGATACGCTTTTGGATGTGAATAAAAATGATTTCATAAAGTGGAAAAACGGGGAAGGATGAGCATGAATGGAGAGGGAAGGTGTTGACTAAAGGATGACAAAGACGGTTTAGATTAATATATCGTTTGCATTGACGATGACAAGCATGGTATGTTAAATTGATGTGCATTTTATCCTATAGGGACAAAGGTGGATGATTATGAATCCATAGATTTGTTGGGTGTTTTGTTGGTTGTCAATGTTGACAAAAAAGGTGGATATGGAAAATGAGGTGGTAGTTCTTTCATGGTGGTGACATTTGGGTTGTTAATTTTATATGGTGAAAGAAAAATGAAAGACACAACAATGTGGTGCCTCGATAACACTTGAAGCTTGAATATCTTCTTTGTGTTCTTCACTTGCTAGTAAGTGGAAATTATTGGATGGTTATAGAGTAGGTGTAGGATGTTCTTGAGGAGATAATTTCATAGAGTGTGCATGTGAGGACCAATGTTTGTTGGTGACATGATTTATTGTGTAGTGATAAACTATGGGTATAACGTTTGTAAGGATTGAGTTTGAGAATGGGACGCATTTCAATGCGAAATTAACTTTACTTTTAACAAAAGAGGCAAAGATGCTTATGAGTGTAGAGATTTAAGGATGATATGTTGATCTATAGAGGGACATCAAGTTGGGCATATGTTTGTGTATTATGAAAGGTGATTAAAAAAGAAAGGCCTGAATATCGAAGACTCTATGTGTAAAAAGTGTTTTCCCTCTCACTTAATCCATGCTCATCCAGACATAAGGTGTGAAAAAATAAAGATAAATAATGAAGAGGACAAAAATGGACGGAAGTGATGAGATTGATAATGTCAATATGGATGATGATTAGCATACGGCGAACTTCATCTACGAAGTTATGTAGCTCTTCTCGAGCATTGTGAATGTTTACAGAACAATCACACGACGAGGTATGAGGTTTCTGATGACATCAAATAACGTTACTTTTATAGCATCATTTATCCCATGTAAATAACCCATTTAGTTTAATTGTTTGTATTTAAGAATTGCAGTAATTATGGAGTACTTGGTGAAGATTAGCAAAAAGGCACGCATTCTGGAGCTTAAACAAAAACATTTGAAGATTACTGTTCTGACATCCAATACGCCGTATCCATCAAGGAAGATAAGGCGTATTTGTGCATACACTTCACAAAAGACTACGAAGGAAACAAGATCAATACACCGTATCCAGAGAAGACAAATATACTGTATTCAAGATATAGAATGTGAATATTCTGGAAGATATCAAACATGGTCCCTCCTCCAAAAAACCCCCGATACGTCGTATTGAACTCAGCCAATACGCCGTATCGACCATATTCCATACCTTATAAATAGAAAAATCAACGAGTATTCAGGGTGCTAAATCATATTTTCGATACATAACCCATAAATGTCGGTTTTTAGAAGAGAAGAAGAGTATAAGAGTTCTTGCAACGTAATTAATTACATAGGAAACAACTTGGAATCTCCTATACTTTTGTAATCATTCATTTTTTGGTATCATTCATTAACTCGGTTAGTTTACCTTGGCTAAACTATTACTTTTGTATTGATTATGATGTTTGAAGGCTAATAGCTTTGGGTATTAGCCATTATTATGAAGATCTGAATGTTTGGTTTGTTTATCTCGATTGCTTAATTTATCATTGATTGCTTGTTTATGTTTATCAATTTATACTTGTTTATGTGCTTTTGTATGCGACCTATCATTCAACTGGATCTAGTGATACGGACCAAGTAATCTAGATGTCGGGATGGCTCTCCATATATTGATTTATACATCTAGATCAATAGGATCACGAATAATAACCTATCTTTGCCCTTAGATTTTAAGATTAGTTGGACCGACATGTGACCCTTGGGTTCAACGAGTAGGTTCTTAAATAATTGGCAAAGACTTGGTTAGTGGACTACTAGTGTATGAATTGCCTTTAAGCAGTAAGTAGGTAAAGTCTCTATGAGCTAGGGTTTATCAAGATCACCGTTACTATAATCCCTAAGATAGATTATAATCAGCAAATAAGGATGCTATATGCGGATACGTTTAATTGTGACATAATTATTCGTATCTAGGTCTTAGGAAAAAGTACCGCCTAAGTCTTAATAATGATATGCCGCCTCGAGATAAGTATTCATTGCACTAAATAAACAAATCAACGTTCTGATTGGATTAATAATGGTTAATACAGTTTTCTTATATTTGGCTAGACCACTCTTTTATCTTATGTTAATTTTCTTGGGTGTATTTTAGTGTCGTAAGTTGATTTTAGTCACCACAAAACCCGTGCCAGTATCTCAGGCTGAAAACCCCCTTACCCGTTAGATTTAGGATTAACATAGGTTTAGCATAGGTTTAACATAGAATAGACTTAACTTAGTTTATATAACCAAAATATTAATAAATTGAAAGATTGTTTCTCACTCTTAGTGACCGACACCCTACTTACTACGAAACTCTCATCTGACCGGGTACACTGCCCGTTAAAGTGTTGTTTTTGGTAAAGTCGGCAAAATATAAATTTAAAACTTGAAATCATAAATCACACACCTTACTACAACACAAGTTTTTGGCGCCGTTGCCAGGGAGTGAAAAATTTAATTTTGATTTTTATTTGATATTTTTGTTTTTAACATTAGATTAGTCTAACCCTTAGGATTAGTGTAATTTAGATTAGTGTATAATTCTATATATTCTGTATATTTGTGTATTAATTGCTTGTTTATTTGCTTAGTTTAGTTGTTTGAGTGATTTAATTATTTTCTAATACACTGTTCTAGTCGATAATTTGATACGGCATATCCACTTCCATTGGACACGGCGTATCCAACTTTCTGTCAAATACAGCGTATTCGTTCAACTGATTAATACGGTGTATTCAGATCTATTAAATGCGGCGTATCGATCATTTGATACAGTAACAGAAGCCTTAAAATTTGTATTTGATTTTCGTGCCTATTTTTTTTCTTTCTTCAGAGCAAATCCTGCTGATATTTTTACCTTTGTTACAATCATAATTATCAGAGCTAGTTCATTGAAGAAAGTAATGGCAAATAATGGGACGAAACCAACCACGAAAGAATTCGCAGCTAATGACCAAGCAAACTATTATTTAGGAATTACAAATATTACGGTGAATGGAAAGACTGCTGATAAGGATCGTTTAGCCCATCTAGGATTGTTTTACAGAGAATATTGTTTGCACAGCGGAATAATAAGAAAGCAATATTATCAAACAAGGTTTTTCATTCATACGTTTTCCCTATTACCCCAACTATAATTTGGGGCTACACCAACTAACTATGGTGTACTATTCGACTCTCATCAGTCGACTTGCTATCTAACTATCTAGACTCTCATTGGGAGAGCTCTAGTTTTCTATGGATGGATATGTAAAACCTATGTCTATGATCTCTTTATATAGGGAGAGATCATGACTTACAAAGGAAGTAAATCAATAGATAAGGAAACTATTTAAATTACATTAAACCACATTAATATGTTTCCTAATTATCCTGTAGAATATTTGACCAAATCTTCATATTTCTCCACCAGCTTGTAGAGTTTTATAATGACGACTTTGATCCTTTTGTTTCATTCTTTTATTCATTTTGTCTCATCAAATCAAGAATCCCAACAATCTTCCCCTATTTGATGATGACAAAACAAACAAAGTCGTGTACGAACTTCATCATAAAGCCAAAGCTTCCCCTGAAGTTAAGATGTAATCATCTCCCTGAATGAAACAAAACTTCCAAGCTTCCTTTGTATCATGTCACCACATATAATAAGCTGCAAATCAATAAACCTGTAATCTTCTTCCCCCTTTTTGTAATCATCTAATAGGGGTCTTCTGTAGATATGCAACTTGGATCATAACAGCTACCAACCATATACCACAACTACTAATCCAGCCTTCCAATACTCAAAATACCCGCCATGAAGCATCATACGAAAAATGACTTTGAGCAGTAGAAACACAAACTAGGAGTAGTAATAAATGACTAGCAGCAGTAACGAAACACTTCCCCTCAAGTGGTGCATGTAGATGGTTAAAAATTTAATCAATAAGCTTCCCCTGAAACCAATATGTTTACCATCTCTTGAATCTCGAACTCTGTAGGCTTTATGTAGTGATCACTGATGAAGAAAAATGAGTGTAACAAATTTCATGAAGAAGTAGAATCTCCCAAACTTTTGTCTTATGTCTTGCACTATCCACGTGACATGGAACTTATAAATAAATCTGTGAAATATAAGTAGACCGCAACCTCTTAACAAAAACCTCATCTTCTATGAGACACATACTAAGTGATATCAAATGTGAGCATTGAGTACCATAAGAAAAATCACACACTTTTGCTAGATTTTAACAAGTCTTCGTCACACCATTGTAAGCACGAACAAGTTACCTTCAAACGTTGTAAGCCGTTTAAGATATAATAAGAACACGCACCTGTGAAACTCAACTACAACATCAAATAAGTGATATTCAATTGTCTTCGTAATCACCTCTTCAATAAATCTAAAACGAGCCATAAAATCAATAATAATAAACTGTTGTGAGAAACAGTTCTATCCGAGATCCAAACGCGTCTGTTGTCCCATGTTGAACAATGCTAGCAGTATAAAGTATTCCATGATAGCATTAACTAATAAGTAGCACAAGTATAGAACTAGCAGCATTAACTGTCATTGCTTTTAACCTTCAACTTTCTTGTTTTAAAATTTACAAGCCAAAAGGGAATGAAACATATAACCTGCTGTTTCATTACTGCTTTAATCACAAAAAACTTTCAATTTCAATACCATGCCAATGATCACAAAACACTTGATGAACCAGCAGATACAATCATGAACATCAGCAATCACCGAACCAAATAACAGCACTAATAATAAACAAACAGCACTAACTATTAGTGACAACATCAACATTAACGAGCAGCAATAAGTTACCTTTAGCAGCGAGCAGCACTAATCATTACTCATAGTAGCAGAAGTATATAACCAGTATTTAAGGATACCCTAGTGTCTTTTTTTTAAGTATCCAGACGACACCTTTTTAGCGACACTTTTTCTGTTACTAAACTGTCACTAATTCATCATTCTCACCAACTGCTAATGATTCTTTTCATAGAATAAGTTCCAAAGAACGCTTGAATTATGTAACCAATTTGCAACCATTTTGTAGTCACAAACCAATCAAAAATAATTTTAAACAAACTTCCTGTTATATCGAATTAGGGTTGCTGAAAACCCCTAATATCACCAGATTCGACATGATAACCAAGACAGAAAATTTGCACCTCTTTTCCTTTATAGATGCGACCAAAACACCTTGTAGATCCTAGATCACGAGCCACCAGGCTCTGATACCAATTGTTCCCAACAACTGCTTATGAAGGAAAATTCCTTGATGATTTGCACAATAATGCCTTTAGTGGAACTAATGGGGAAGACGCGGTTGAGCATATCGAATACT
The DNA here is from genome assembly GCA_026074375.1 of Tanacetum coccineum. Classification (NCBI taxonomy): domain Eukaryota; kingdom Viridiplantae; phylum Streptophyta; class Magnoliopsida; order Asterales; family Asteraceae; genus Tanacetum; species Tanacetum coccineum. Next base: position 16,710 of record BQNB010056928.1, read on the forward strand.
TCCTGAGAATTGTTGACCTAATTGATTTACCCAAAGTAAATCAAGATAAACTTAGAGTTTTTGTTTTCCCAATCTCATTGGTTGGAGATGCATGGAAATGGTTTGATGAGATTAAAGGATCAATTAATAGTTAGGTTGATTTAACTGCTAAATTTTTTGAAAAATACTACCCGCCTTCTCGCACTGGCCGGATTAACACCCCCATAACAAAGTGGGACCCCACTAACCGAATGTTTGAAAATTGGTTGGCCTTAAAGTTTGTGAACTATAAGACAATGGATATATTCACTAAAGGAGTTTTGTGGGATTACTGGAAAACCGGAAGTGATGAAACTGAGCCAACGAAAGCGAAAAGTTTCCCTATACCTATAAAAAAAGAATATTGGAATATGAGGAGAAATTGCAAAATCTTAAGATAGAAACATATAATTTTGACTATAGTCACCTCTTTGAATGGCTTCAACGAGTTTAATTATCTTCTTAAGGTTGATCCGGAGTTATTTACTTATGATATTGAAAGAACGAAGAATTACGATGATTATGAATTCAATGATGAGTTTGAAGAGCCTTGGGATGAAGATGGTGTACCTTACGAAATTAGGGATCATATTTACGAACCTTTCCGTTTCAAAAATGGGAGAACTAAATGGCCTACTTGCAGTTCAAATGAAGATGGTTTCTGCAATGGTGTAGAATTACATGTGTGCGCGCGAGGTGTGGAGAGCGTGCGGGGCGGAGCGTGTAGGAGGCGAAATGACAATTTTCAAGATCATTGAAATGGTATAATGATTTGAGGGATAAATCTTTAAAAGATGAAGCGCTTAAACAAAAAGCCATTTATGAGGAATCATGAGGAGATGTGAAACAAAGCGTGATAAATTTTTGCAATGTTTAATGAAGGACTTTCGAAACATCGATAACTTGATTTGACTGATTATTGAGAGCAGCTTCAAAGATATAGTGGAAAGTGAATGAACACAAATGCTCTCCATTTGCTAACTGGAGAAATTACATAAGTGGACCATATGTAAATTACTACAGTAATTTTCTTGACGTGATGGAACAGAAGAGAGAGAAGAAAGATGTGAAGTATTTGATGATCATAAGTGGCAGGTTTAGAATATAAGAAGATTCGAGATGATCAAGTATTCATTCAGAGATGATGAAAAGTACATTGCTATAAAGGAAGATGAATATGATGATTTGACGAGTACAAGTAAAGATGCATGCCGCACATACCAAGAAATCTTTCGCATGATGGACGAAGGATGGATGGTGACACGAACAGAATGAAAGAAAGTTGGAAGGAAAAAGTCTAACTTAAAGACTAGCTGAAAGAAAAGTGCTTCCTGGGAGACAACTCGGACGAGATGAGTATTTTTTTTATCGAGTCTGTCTTCCCCAGACATCAATATGGTGTAATCTGCTCCAACACCAACGCGTATTAAATTCTGAGACGTTATTCAGACCTTTATTTTATTACATTTACACATATTGTCAGTTCAGTCAATACGACGTATTCATGAATATGATACGGCGTATTAAACAGACTGACTCGTATTTAGATATTTTTTACAAGTTTCTCAATACAGCATATTCCAGTTTATGGATACGGCGTATTGGTCTCCTGTACAGTTTATTTAGCTTATTTAATTAACCTAGATAACCCAAGATAGAGAGATTGCATGGTTTTTTTCCTATATTTTCAATACCTCACTGAAAAGGAAACGACATGTTGGTAAAAGTACCGATCATCTGAATCCTTGTTGATTGTAGTCAGCTGGCATACAGACGCATTTCCAAAAAAACATATTTTTCTTATCAACACAACTTGGAGAATCACCGAGCAAATATTAGGAGAGTTTTCTTATTTTAATTCCTTTTATTTCCCGTACAGTTTTAATTTTTAATCAAACCGACCGATGACATGTATAATTTGAAGGTAGGGGGATGAATTAGAATGATACTTGTCCTATTTTTCACCTAAAATGCTTAATTTATGCTTAAAATTAAAAAAATTAAGCATACTTTTGTGTAAATTACTTATTACATAAACTATCACACAATAACCCACTTAGAAATTGTGAGAATTTAGCCTCTCTGTTTCCAAATTATATCCAAAATTCACAAAATATAATGTAGCCAGATGAAGTTGTAGACTTTAGACCTTGCTTTGAGGTATATCTAATCAAGACCAACAATAATAAGTATTAGCATATAGATGGATAACTTTTATAAAAATTGGTAAAATTTTATTTATTTTATTTTTTCTAGGATTACACCAAAAAGCTTTATATGTTGTTTTATTAACTAACTACACAGGGTTACTTAAACCGCGTATAAACCCTTTGTTTACTCTCATCTTAAGAGTAAGATACCCCTAGAAAAACCAATAAAGTCAATCCTTTAGGAATAACACCAACTGTTTATTTCGTTACACCTTTACACCTTAGCCTACCCTGTTAGATTAAGTCTATTTATCAGTTGCTAGTTGCTTAAGTGTAAAGTATGTATTTCCTGAGTCTTGTGTTAATTTTCTATCTTTGGTACGGTTGGGAAGAAATTTGCACATTGCAAATAGGAATGTATAAAGTAGTCAAAACTCATGAATATTTACTACCATCAAAATTAATGGTACGTCCGAAGAATGAAGAATTATCGAAGGAATTATCCGGAGTTATTATGATCGTGAAGATGGTGAAATTACACCGAGTTTTGTAGTTAGCATATGAAAAAAAAAAAAAAAATTAGAAAAATCACAACAAAAAAAGGAGGGAAGTTCGAAGATAATCGTTTCGCAAAAACATTACTAAAGAAATTATATGAAGGATCGATTATTCGTTGATACATCTTATAAGTCAACGATGTAAAGTCTTGTATAAAGTGGTAGATATCGCCACTTATCTTGTAAAAGTATGTAAAGTATGGGATGATTAGGAAGTTGACTGTTACAGGAACGTCAACTTATTATGTTGTGCTTGATCTATGATCAAGACGTTTGTAAATAGTTGTGTCTTTTTCATGGTAATGGTCGGGAAAAAGTGTTTAGCAACTTGTGCCTTATTTGTTTTGGACTTAGTCTATTTGTTTCGTAATTTTTATTTAACAACAATTTATTTCCCTTTCCTAATCATTAACCATGGGTTTTACGCGAATAAGGATGTGATCGAACATGCATGTCTATTCCGTCGTTATGGCCATGTATGCATGATTCAACAGCCTTGTTGGTTTATTACTATTGGTGAAAGTTAGAAGATCCCTACCCTATATCATTCTTCATCCTAACCATTGGTTAAACTCGAATGAGGATGTAATCGAACACACATGTCTATTCTGTCATTATGGCCATGTATGTGTGCTTCAGCAGCCTTGTTGGTGTGGTACTTTTGGTGAAAGATTGTAGAATGATCAACCCTAAGCCTTATAATAAAAACCCATTTTACCTTTATAAACTTGTTACTCCTTAGCTCTAGTGCTAGAGATGTGTATCTTTGCCAAGCATATGATAGAATACTCGTCACGACCGAGTAATTAAGCCAATTAGTTACATGTTACCACATAAACTAGTTGAGTGATTTGAGTGCTTTCATCTACCTATTTCATAAGGTGTTTAGTTGTGTACTTGTAATAGATAAAATAAATGCTTAAACGGAAAAATCCTTTGGGATACATTTTTATAAATTTCTAAAGGCTACTTGAGGACAAGCATGATTCCAGTAGGGGGATAATTGATGACATCAAATAACGTTACTTTTATAGCATCATTTATCCCATGTAAATAACCCATTTAGTTTAATTATTGCAAAGAATTGTTACTTAATCATTTGTATTTGAGAATTACAGTAATTATGAAGTTCTTGGTGAAGATTAGCAAAAAGGCACGCATTCTGGAGCTTAAACAAAGACATTTAAAGATTACTGTTCTAACATCCAATACGCCGTATCCATCAAGGAAGATACGGCGTATCTGTGCATGCACTTCACAAAAGACCACGAAGGAAACAAGATCAATATGTTGTATCCAGAGAAGACAAATACGCCGTATTCAAGATATAGAATGTGAATATTTTGGAAGATATCAAACATGGTCCCTACTCCAAGAAACCCTTGATACGCCATATTGAACTCAGTTAATACGCCGTATCGACCATATTCTAGACCTTATAAATAGAAAACTCAAAAATGAGTGTTCAAGGTGCTAAATCATATTTTTGATACCTTATAAATAGAAGAAGAGTAGAAGAGGACTTGCAACGTAATTAATTCCGTAGGAAACATCTTGTAATCGTTAAGTTTTTGGTATCATTCGTTAACTCGGTTAGTTTACCTTGGCTAAATTATTACTTTTGTATTGATTATGACGTTTGAAGGCTAATACCTTCGGGTATTAGCCATTATTATGAAGATCTAAATGTTTGGTTTGTTTATCTAGATTGCTTAATTTATCGTTGATTGCTTGTTTATGTTTACCAGTTTATACTTGTTTACGTGCTATTGTATGCGACCTATCATTCAACTGGATCTAGCGATACAGACCAAGTAATCTAGATGCCGAGATGGCTCTCCATACAGTGATTTATACATCTAGACCAATAGGATCACGAATAATAACCTATCTTTTCCCTTAGATTGTAAGCTTAGTTGGACCGGCAGGTAACCCTTAGGATCAACGAGTAGGTTCTTAATTAATTGGTAAAGACTTGGTTAGTGGACTACTAGTGTATGAATTGCCTTTAAGCAGTAAGTAGGTAAAGTCTCTATGAGCTAGGGTTTATTAAGATCACCATTGCTATAATCCCTAAGATAGATTATAATCAACAAATAAAGATGCTTTATGCGGATACGTTTAATTGTGATAGAATTCTTCGTATCTAGGTCTTAGGAAGAAGTACCGCCTAAGTCTTAAGAATGATATGCCGCATCGTGATAAGTAATCATTGCACTAAATAAACAAATCAACATTCTGATTGGATTAATAATGGTTAATACATTTTTCTTATATTTGGCTAGACCGCTCTTTTATCTTCTGTTAATTTTCTTGTGTGTGTTTTAGTGTCTTAAGTTGATTTTAGTCACCACAAAACCCGTGCTAGTCTCTCAGGCTGAAAACCCCTTTACCCGTTAGATTTAGAATTGACATAGGTTTAGCATAGTTTTAAAATAGAATAGAATTAACTTAGTTTAGATAACCAAAATATTAATAAATTGAAAGATTGTTTCTTGCTCTTAGTGATTGACACCCTACTTACCATGAAACTCTCATGTGACCGGGTACACTGCCCGTTAAAGTGTTATTTTGGGTAAAGTCGGCAAAATATAAATTTAAAACTTGAAATCATAAATCACACACCTTACTACAGCACATCAGTTTCCTTAAAGGTGGTAGCGGAAATGGTGGACTGAAGATATTAGCCATATATATAAAGATAGAGGTGTGATTAAGGTTTTTGTGAAATGAATTAGGCAAGAAAAATGAGTGACAAACTCATTTATAATTAAGACATAGATCCATAAAATAGGAGACTGTTATTATAACAACCCAAGAATTTTCATCAACCTATTTTACTATGATCACAATTGTACGGGGAAATTTTTCTCTTTATTACATTACTTGCATTGTCAATATCTCAATATATAATGTAATTTGCATAACTAAAGTAGACGAGCTCACGCAACCTATCTATGGCAATCCTGTCTTCATATATGTCAAGCAAACATCACAATATGTCAAGTCAATATCATCATATCCTTATTACAAAGTACATTATTCCTATCATGTACCATTCGCAACGTTATATCAAAATGGGCTTTAAACCGTTATCGTATACCTCTAAACCTTAATTCCATGAAGATTTAAAATCTAAAGTGAATGTACAAGCTACTAAAGCATATGTACAAGTAATATAACATTTCATTTGAAATATAAATTCCCTATAAGTTAAGTACAAGCTTTCAAAGCATAATATACAAGTCATTAATGCACGATATCCAAAATAGCCGTTTTACCTCCATTTTCATTCTAATTTCTTCACAATCACTTGTGTACAAGCTACTACACTCAATATACAATTTGTAAACCCTAATTATTCTACTCATAAACTTTCATACACATTTTTACTCTCAAAACCCTAATTTAAAACCCTAAACCCTAACCCGAGCTAAATAGTAAACCCTAGCCCGTTTATCGATTTTTATCCATTATAAAGTCAAACCAACACTCAAATAAGTTTTAATAACTTATTTTACAACCATGACAATCATATACCATCACTATTTCATAATCTCATTTCATTTATACAAGATTCAAATCCGAGAAACCCTAAATGAACCCTTAATGATCATTCGACCCGTTTTCTTGTTTTTAACCATTTCAATTTCAAATAAATAATCAAGAGCAATTGTAAACTCATAAAATGAGTTTACATTCCATTATCCATCATTACTTTGGCAATATACAAGAAATAGAAAGCTAGAAACCCTAAAGAAACCATTACGAGCCCTAATCTAACCCGTAACCTTATTTGCTCAAAATCAACCCATTTTAGCTTAAACCACCAATCAAATTTCATTAATGATCATTAATACAAGGCCCAAGGTCAGTATTCTATCATCCTTGATCAAATGTACATGAATTATAAGTCTTGAAAGTTAAAGAAACCCTAATCGAACCTTTATGAACCCGCGGCATATCTTACCCATTTTTAACCCGTTTTAACTCAAACCACTTGCTAACTTTTGTTAATACTTCATATTACAACCCTTAAGAACATGTTTTAATCATCTCATGATCAATACTCACGAAATATAAGCCAAAGAAAACAATTCGAGCCCTAGAAGACTCAATTGAACCCGCGACCCATTCTTGTGCAATTTGACCCATTTTAAAGCCTCTCTTTGCAAAATAACTTGTCCACATGCATACTAAAGCAGCTTATGCAGCTGCTACTACAAATATCTTACCTCCTTTGGTCTCAAATGAAGCCACATCTCCCTTCTTTTGTCCAAAACAGCCGCGGCAGCCAAAGGGAGTGTCCACACCATCATTCTAGCTTCCTAGACTTCCACATCTGATTTCCTAGCTTCAACACATCCCATACTAGCCTACACACATGTATTAATCAGATTACAAGAGTTCCTTAACCCCTTTGCTTGAATTCAAGTATAAATAGAGGCATACATGCTTCATTCAAACTTGCACCACACCTTCTCCTTCTATAACCCAAGTGAGCAACCTTTCTCTGCTCCTTATGATCCTAGGATCATCTAAGAAGATCATTCAATCGAATCTTGAAGATTTGAAGCCCTGTGAACAAGATACAAGGTGTACGAGTAGAAATACTACCCGAAACGACCCATTTCCACCATTTTTGCTCCTTGAAGCTCAAACCCAGGTTCTAGATGTTCTACTTCTACTTCTACACTTTTATAATGTTCATATGATCCTAAATATACTCTTGTTAAAGTTTCCAAACTCAATTCATGCTCATTTTCCGTTTTGATCCAAAACCGTACACCCGAAACCCTAATTTTATGTTTTTTCTTAAAACTAAATGTTAAAATGGTTAAATATTATTATAATCTATCCTATCATGCTTAACTAATGTTAAAATAACCACTTTATTGATTAATGAAGGAATTTGAACTTAAAAACCATGCGTTTACGTTTTGAAACCATAATTTGACCCGTTTTGCTTCCTAGCTTAACGAATCGTTATTCTAAACTTTCGTTGCAATAAAACTTCATATTTTAGTTTATTATAACTTATAAATGTCTATTGAAATGTTAAAATAAGCTTGCATGGCAATTTGGACATGTTTTGTAATTATAATCCATGCAAGGGGTTTATATCGTAGCTTAACATTTCCAGATATTGATTAAAACGCTTAAAACCGATTATATCGTATCACAATACTAGGGAGCTTTATATTAAGGTAAAAAGTACATGGTTTATTTTGTACATCTTTTAAACTTGAAGGAACAAACTCGTAAAAGTGAAAACTCTAAGGGTATTTTTTGCCATATTTCATTCTTAAGGGTCTAAAATGTAACATTTTGAAAAAGTATAAAAATACATTCAAAACATTACAAGACCATAACTTAATTAACCTTGATGTAGCTTAACAATTCTAAATATTGATCAAAAAGCTTAAACCGATTAATATCAATCACAATAAATAGGACTTCATATTAAGGGGTTTTTCATCTTGGTATAACATTCTGACTGCGTTGTTGTGTTCCCTAGCTCCTCAAACGTTCATACTGTAATGACTTCTGAATTATGATTGCCGAACGGTGAAACCATAATTCCAAACTTTCATTCATAACTCATAACAATATTAGACTCTCTGAACCAAAGTTCTAGAGTACAATCTACCTAAGACTTGACATATTTACTCAGGTTGCTTGACGTGGCTGTTTACTATCATTTTGCTAATCAACTTCCCGGCTTAAGATTGTGCAATAAGGTCCGTTAGCTATCGGGGGGGGGGGGGGGGGGGGGGGGTGGGGGGGGGGGGGGGGGGGGGGGGGGGGGGGGGGGGGGGGGATTCTGAAATATTTATTTCATCTACCTATCAGGTGAGATTCATAACCTCGCCTTTACTTATTTACATGTTTTATAAACCCGCGAGGGGGATACATGCTTGTTACAAACTCTTTTACATACTCGTTTATCTTATAACAACGTGATTACTTTTCAAGGACTTAGTAAGTTCATAGCCTCGCATTTTAATCTTTTCATAAATCCGTGAGGGGGATACATACTATAAATTACGAATACAAGTGTTTTCCAAATTACATGCTATCCTGACATATCATTATAATTGCTGTCTAAGTTATCTATCCTACAAGTCGTTAAATTGACTTCAAGTCGTTAAATTAACTTTGGATATTAATATCATAAATCCTACAAGTCGTTAAATTGACTTCAAGTCATTAAATTGACTTTAGGATGTTAATAAGTTGATATTATGAGCTTTTCAAGTCATTAAATTGACTTTTGATGATATTGTGTTAGTGCGATGTGCTTAGACAAGGAACAAGACCAGACAAGACCAATCAGACCAAACAAGACAATAACGCAATAATACACTGTTACTATGATGATTGTATTCGTTGCAATCATTACTAATAACGGGTGTATAATAACAATACCATTTTCTATAATAATTATGTTTATACAATTATTACACTATGACTTGTATTCAAACTGTTTATAAAACCTATGAATTTCACTCAACTATTATGTTGACGTTTTAGCATGTTTTTCTCTGGTAATTAAGCAACTTACGGCACGGAGTGGCATGGACTTGAAGATGGCTGAACTGTTATCATTCACACCTTATGTTTTAGATTGTGGGGCCTGCATTTTGTAAAAACTCTGATTATAATGAATGATAACTAAATTTTCCAAAAACCTCTCTTTTAAGTCGTTTTCTATGATTATGATTGTTGTATCCATGAAGTAATACCCTAGATTAGCTTCCGCTGCTATATTGTAAAAATGGGGGTGTTACAGTTTATGCATTGTAGTTTTCTCTATATTGTATCTTGTGTTATGATTGATCATTATGTTGCATCCTCAAGTTTCCGCCATTGTCAGGGTGTGACAGATTGGTAATCAGAGCCAAGGTTATAGAGAACTAGGTGGGTTGGCCTAGACTATAACCTAAGATCCGTCATTTAGTTGCGTATAGGATCTATGTGCGCGGTGTTTCGCTTTTGCTTGTTTTTGCGTGTTCGCGGTTTGGTGCTTTAGTTATGTCATTCATTGAGATGTGTGAGCTTAATACTGAGTACGACTGGGAAAAGATACGGATATAAATACGGTGGCCAACATAGTTATAAAAGTATCACAACTTACTCGTACTTTGTAATAATGTTCACACAAATTGATGTTGACATCATAAGGGGGTATTATGTGTATAATTATATATGTAGTAAGATATCAAATTACAAATGTTAACGTTGCCCATGTTCTCCCTCGTGTGGATAATGTCGCCAAGGGTGATGACCCGAAGTGGTGGTCGGCCTATTGCCGAATCACGAGGAGGGAGAACGGGTGAACGGGTTGGTAGAGGTGGGAGGGGTAGAGGACCTAGGGGAGGTAATGATGAGCATGTTGACGAATTGAATGGTCAAGGGAATGGCCAGGGGTTGGGAGCTAATGGGAATGTAGAGGGAGCCAATGGGAATGTAGAGGGAGTCAATGGGAGTGTAGGAGGAGCACCCAACTTCTCGACAATCATTGCCCAACAATTACAGAACCTCTTACCCGCCATTCTAGCTCAAGTTGGTAACCAAGGAAATGTTAGAAATCAAAATGGTAATGTGGTTAATAAGAACATTCAGGAGAATGTTAGGAATGTATTAGTAAATGGAAACCGGGTAAGTTGTTTATATAAGGAGTTCTTAGCTTGTAACCCTAAGGAATATGATAGTAAGGGAGGTGCTGTTGTTCTTACTTAATAGATTGAGAAAATGGAGTCCGTGCAGGATATGAGTGGTTGTAGTATTAACTAAAAGGTGAAAACACTGCAAGTTCACTAGTGGGTAAGGCAATTAACGTGGTGGAACTGCTCAGAACCGCACGCTAAGCCGGGAAGTTGCTGTTAGTATGTCATGGAATGACTTGAAGTTTATGATGATAGAAGAGTTTTGTCCTAGTCATGAGATGCAAAAGTTGGAAATTGAGTTGTGGAATCACGCCATGGTCGGGGCTGCCATGCTGCGTATACTGATAGGTTTCGATGATTTTGGCTAGGTTAGTTCCACATTTTGTGACTCTAGAGAGTAGGAAGATTGAGAGGTACGTGTATGGCCTTGCTCCACCAGATACCGTAGTATTGTGGCATTAACAAGACTATGCAAAGGCTGTGAAAGGATTTCTGGTTGCCCACTGACTGATGAGGATGTTAGGAATTTATCAATAAAGGAATGTTGAGAAACGAGAAAATGTGAGGAACTTAGCAAAGGATAAGAATGGTAGGGGAATGATAATAAGATTCACTAGGAATTGAATGCTTTTGTTACGACCATCGAACCCTGTAAAGAAGAATACTGAGTGCTTGGCCTAAGTGTACCAGCCGACCCTTTCCGCCCCCCCTGCAACTTCTTCCATGCACCCGGAGGGCCTTGTCGCACGTGTTTCAACTGTAACCGCCCAGGTCATCTTGCGAGGGATTGTAGAGTTGTACCTAGGAATGTGAACCCGGTAAATGTAAGGAACCCAGCACCTGCTCGGGAGCAATGCCACGAATGTGGTAGTACCGACCATTTCAGGCCCACATGTCCTAAACGATATGAACACCAAGGGCTGGGAGGAAACCATCCAAATCCAGTTGCTGTTAATAACGAGGTCAGGGTCGTGGAAACCAAGGGAACCAAGCTAGGGGTAGGGCATTCATGTTGGGAGCAGAGGAAGCTCGCTAGGATCCAAACATTGTGACAGGTACGTTTACTTTGAACAATCATTTTGCCACTACCTTATTTGAATCTGGTGCCGACTATAGCTTTGTTTCTACAACTTTTATACCTTTGTTAGGGCATAAGCCCAACGAATTAAGGGTTTTCAAATATTTAGATTGAGATAGTCTAGCGGGCAGCTAGTAGAGAAGATTAAGGTTATTAAAGTTGCATATTTAGATAGGGTGTCGTAGCATCGAGGGTCATGTCTTTGACATCGATTTGATACCATTCGGGCATGGAGTTTTGATGTGACTATTGTGAGAATTCGTAAAATTCGGGTAAATAATTAAATCCTATTTTATTCTTATTTTTACCTTTAGGTAAAATTTTATTTTTACTATTGACCCGATTCGGTAAATTTTGCGTCTCTCGTAAAATTAGGCCGTATTTTAGCTCTTTGCTCGTCTACATGTTTATCGTAGTTAAATATTTCCATTTTTTTTCTTTTTCACCCCTAAGTTTTATAAACTTTATTTTTACCATTTTTAGTTTTGGTTCGCGTCTAGTTGAAAATCAGTCGGTTTTTGGCTAAATTACGAGTTTTCACTTTGAATAATTATCCCATAAGCGTTTTAATGAAATTTAAAATTTCATGTTTACCTCCGGAAGCAAATTTATTGTTATTTTAGTATATTAATGATTTTTCTCCGCGTTTTTGTATCGAAAACCGAGTCAAAATAAATCTTTACACTTTTTTATATTTTAACTAAGTGTTTTAAATCAAAATAATGTAGTATAAATGTTTATAAAATATATATACAAACGCCCCATTTATATTGTTATTAGCTCCTACAAAATGACAAACCAAACAACCCTTTTATATAATTCCTATAAAACACTAAAACAAACACCCGTATAAAAATTCCACTAGACATGTTGACCACCTATAAAAGGGTTTGACCCCTTTCAAACACACAGTTATACAATTTATAAAAAAAATTGTCCGTTTCTTCCTCTCCTTCTCTGTTCGACTCAGGCAACACCCAAACCACCATCATCATCACTAAAAATCTAATTATCACTCCATTCACTCCACAAATCATTCTTTCATAAACCCCCATCACCATTTCCAAATAAAATCAACCATTCAATAACATTTATTAGTTCTTAGAATTTTTAAAGATTTTTTTTATTTGAAGGGTTTGATCTAATTAGGTGCAATTGTTGTCTACAAGAGAGTTGAAACTAGTGTTTTTACAAGATTTGAAGGTTGTTTTAAAATCAATAGTTGGTTTAATTAGTGTGTTTGTGTGTATCGGCATATAACAAGAAACCCCAAGGTTTCCTAGTTGATTTTTCTTTGTGTCTGTAACTTGCTTTACATTTTAAATATACCTTTAATTTTCATAATAGATCATCATTTAATTTTGTGTGGCAATGTGTTCAATGTGTGCTAAGAATCCCTAAGTATTAGTATTGGTGATGTTCTTGATGTTTGGATAAATGTTGTATAAATATTAGAAGTGGAGATTAGGCTTATATTGACTGTAAATGTTGTGAAAGTGAGAACGAATTGAAGTTTGAAGGGGTTTAAAAGCTACCAAATTAGTGCAAAAAATTGAGTGCCTTATACGGCCAGGTCAAACTTAGTAAGACATGAAATAGAACTTAAATTACGTTAGGGGACGTTAGCAGCTTCGACTCGATAGGTCGTACGTCCCGTAACTCCTAAAAATGAAGTTTTTATGGCCTCCGGAAGTTTAAAAATTTATAAAAACGAATTCTGCATTTTATAAATCAATACTTGCTGATGCGATTTTCATAAGCCGTTTTGGGCCCTTTCTGGTCCTAAATCCTGCCTTTCGCTAAACTAAGAGAGTTTCTTGGAATGACGTTTTACCTTTTCGCGAGGTTTGCCAAGTCTAAAAATGTGTAATGATAGGCCGAAAAGCATAGAGAAAGTCTGCGTTTTTCATATTTTATTAGTTACATCACACCTGAGAAAGGGGCATTTTCGTTATTTTCTGTTGAGTTTTGGGTCTCGGCTAAAACTAAAAAGTTGTTTAAAATGCCGTTTTACTTCCCCTCATGCCTTGCGAAGTCTGAAAATAGGTAATTTTGGGTTAAAAATCCGAGGGTCAACCTAGAAAAGGCTTTACATAATACAAAAACAAAATCAAAATAGATAAAAAATTTTGTAAATGAGATCATATATGTGGTAAGGGTTTAATAAACTAAAAATGTTTAGTGCAAGAAATATTATACACCATAGGTCGGTCATGAACTTTTTGTCACATCTAAAATAGTAAGGTCGAAAATTGTAACTAAACTAAAAATGGAAACTTTTTCTAAATAAAAATTAAACGTAAAGGGTAAAATAGTTCGTAGGCTTAAAGAAAAACACTTGAGATGTTATTATAAGAGTTTATTAAGGCTCGTGAAGGTGATTCTAGCACATGGTTTATGTAATATGTAATACCTATTCCATATTATAATTTTAAATGCAATTACATGCATTTCGCGTGGTAATATTTAAAGCTTCTAATAACGCGCCACTTATATTTAGGTCGTGGTTGATTCGTTGGTGCTTACTCTCTTTATTTGATTTCTTGTCCGACTACTTCTACCTACGGTGAGTTCATAGCCCACTTTCTATTTACTTGTTTTACAAACTCAAACGTGTGTCTGAGATACATGCTATGTTTTACATCTGGACGCAAATATTTAAAAACTGTATGCTATGCATGATATTATTGCCTGAATATTATTGTCTAAGTATCACTTCTGCCATCTAAGTCCCCTTTCAATCATGAACCATCAGTTGCTAATGTAGTAAGTGCGAATGTTGTGGATAGATCTATCGGGACTGACCATCCCCGTCCTGATTATGGTTTCTAGATAACCATGTGGCACATTTAACATTTGAGGTATTACTTTCTAGTGTGTTTGGCAGAACATCCTACTTTCGTGGGGCATTCCAATCTATTGATTGAAGTACGTTAAGGTTTCGGTGTCATGAGCTTAGTGCAATAATACATATTTCTTTTAGACTTGGTGAATTTGTTTCTCTTGTCTACGTTACTGAAATCTTGTGGTCCACTAAACTGTTTGTTTACAATAACATTACTCTATTACTTAAGCATTATTTTATGATTAAAACCTATGAATTCACTCAACAATTTTGTTGGCTTTTTTTAGCATGTTTTATCTCTCATGTTTTTCAGGTATATGCTCGGAGGAAAAGCAGCACGGATATGTACCTTTGGAGAACACTACAGCTTATACATTTGGTGATAAAACTATCGTTTGAAAATATTGTAGTGTTCTGTAACAATCTTAATCTAAATTTACATTCGAAGAACTATTTTAGCTAAACGTTATTAATGTCTAAACACATGTGTTATTTTTAAAAACTGTTAGGACCTGTTTGCAAATTCAGATATTTTAATGTATCGAATGTGAACATTTTGAAATGTATTTTAAAACGTTTCATTTTGAGGTCGTTTTCTGTGACTTGTACTTCTTGTTCCATGACGTCGCACCCCAATGTTACCTTTCCCCTACAGTCTGATTTTGGGGGTGTGACAATTATAGGTATGGATTGGTTGTTAAATCATAAGGCTAAAATAATTTGTCATGAGAAAGTAGCGAGGATACCACTACTAGATGGCAAGGTGCTTAGAGTCTTAGGAGAAAGACCGAAAGAGAAAGCCAGACTTTTGATGAGTGTTAAGGCTAGCGATAAGAAACAAGGAGAGATTGTTGTGGTTAGAGATTTTCCTAAGGTATTTTCGGATGATTTATCAGGATTGCCACCTCTCCGGAAAATTGAGTTCCGGATTGAGTTAATCCCTGGAGCTGTACCGATTGCAAAGTCTCTCTATCGTTTGACACCTTCTGAATTGGAGGAGTTGTCAGACAACTCAAGGAACTCCAGTACAAAGGTTTCATTCGACCAAGCTTATCACCTTGGAGAGCACCGGTGTTGTTTGTGAAAAGAAGGATGGTTTCTTTTAGGATGTGTATTGACTATAGAGAATTGAACAAATTGACTGTTAAGAATCGTTATCCGCTTATTATGATTGATGATCTATTTGACCAATTTATAAGAGTCCAGATTTAATCTCAAAGAAAAAACTAGAAGGATACCATCAGCTGAGAGTGTCCAGATGATTACATTCCAAAGACATGCGAATACAACACGTAATAGGTGACATTTTACAGTACACAGTAATGCCCTTTGGTTGACCATAACGCACCACGAATTCATAGTGATTTGACGTGAACAGATATTTATAGGCCTTATCTTGATACATATGAGATGTATTATAATTTAAAAAACCAGACCCGAAATCTTCAAACTACACTAATACCTGCAGGAGGTCATGTAGAACCCATAAGTAAAGTCATGTAACTGCTCAAGAATGGAGAAACTGTTTGCAAAGATTTTCAAGGAGTGAATATCTGCTAAGAGAAGTACAGTGTACTTGGGCATTGGATAAATGGTAATGGGATTCAGTAAAACCCAGAAAAGATTCGAAGCTGTTAAGAATTGGAAATGCCCTTAGAACCACCGACTGAAGTTTGTCGATCTTACGGATGCCTGGATATTACCGTAGGTTCATTGAGAACTTTTCTAAAGATAGTCTATGGTCTTTTTACTATCTTGTAAAAAACCCCCCCCTTTCCAAGAAATGTAAGACTTTCCAGATTGGAGGTGAGGATCAGGACAATGAATTTACAAACTTTGTCTGGATAAATTTGAAAACGCACCTGATCTAGCTTCTTCCGATTAGTGATCGAAAGACCTTTGTGGATAATAGTTGATTGTCATCAAGCCTAGGATTAAGAGAATGTGTGTTGATGCAAAGAGGTAAGGTGATAGCCTATGCGTCTAGGCAGTTGAAAATTATGAAAAGAATTATACGACCCATGATTTGGAATTGGGAGCAGTTGTGTTTGCCCTTAAATTTGGATCACATTATACTTGTATGACAAAGAGTGTCCATTTAAACGGATCATACAGAATCTCAACATTAACTTTAGTCAAATGAGTTGTGTAATATGCGACAACGTCGCTGGATAGAGTTGTTTAGTGATTATGACTGTGAGATTCGCTACCATCCTAGTAAGGCAAATGTGGTGGTTGATGCCCTAAGTAGGAAGGAAAGAGTAAAGCCCAAGAGAGTTAGAGCTATGAATATGATCCTTCAGTCGAGCATCAAGGATAGGATGCTGACGGCCTAGAAGGAGGCTGTGGATGAGTCTGCAGGATTGCAGAAAGGTTAGGAAGTAGATGAAAAACAGATAAGTGTGGGACTTTGGTACTACCTGGATGGGAAATGGGTACCTTAGAAAGGGAGGGAAAATGTTAAGAACCCTGATAATGGATGAAGCCCATAAGTCGAAGTACTCTGTACACCCAGAAGCTGATAAGATGTATTAAGACCTTAAAGATAGGTATTGGTGGCCTTGTATGAAGAAGGACATAACTGAATACGTTAGTAAGTGTTTTTGACTTTGTTTATAAAAGGTTAAAGCTAGCAACAAAGGTCATCTGGCTTGCTCAAGCAACCTGAGATTCCTGTATGGCAAATAGGAAGAATAGCTAAGGATTTTTTGCTAAGTTGCCTTAGTACTAGTAGTTGGCATGACACATTCTGGTCCTTTGGACCGATATACTAAGTCTGCTCAATTATCTACCTATGCGTGAGGATTATAAGATGGATAGATTGGCTAGATTGTATTTGAATGAGATAGTTGCTAGACATGGTGTGCCGATCTCGATCATATCGGATCATGATAGTCGTTTCACATCAAGGTTTTGGCAGTCAATGCAAGAGGCATTAGGAACTTGTTTAGACATGAGTACGGCTTATCACCCTCAAACCGATTGTCAGAGTGAGCATACTATTCAGACTTTAGAAGACATGCTTAAAGCGTGCGTCCTAGACTTCGAAGGAAGTTGGGATGTTCATCTTCCGTTGGTTGAGTTTTCGTATAACAATAGTTATCATTATAGTGTGAGATATGCTCCGTTTGAGGCATTGTATGGTAGAAAGTGTCGTTTGCCAATTATGTGGGTAGGTTGGAGAAGGTCAGTTGATGACCTTAGTTAGTGCAAGAGACAACCGAGAATAATCTCGGAGATTAATTGATAAGACTTAAGGCTGCGCGAGATAGTCCAGAAAAGCTAATTGCAATAGAGGAGGAAGCCTCTAGAGTTTAGTGTAGGTGACTATGTCTTGCTCAATGTGTCGCCTTAGAAAGGTGTGGTACGCTTTAGGAAGAAAGGGAAACTAGCACCTAGATTTGTTGGACCTTTTGAGATTATTGAGAAAGTAGGCCCCGTAGCCTACAGGTTAGATTTGCCTGAGGAGTTAGATGGTGTTCATGACACGTTCCACGTGTCGAACCTTAAGAAGTGTTTGGCTGATCCAACACTGCAAGTGCCCTTGGATGAGATCCAAGATGAAGCTAGTATAAATTTTGTTAAGCGCCTGGAAAATTTTAGAAAGAGAGTTTAAGAAGTTGAAGCGGAGTAGAATTGCCATCGTTAAGGTTCGGTGGAATTCAAAACGTGGTCCTGAATTCACGTGGGAAGGTGAGGATCAGATGAAACTTAAGTACCCGCATTTGTTTAGTGATGTTAGTAGCTGAATTTCTGGGTCGAAATTCTTTTAAGGGGGTAGAATGTAACCTTTGCCCCTTTTGTGTTTTGAATATTTCATTTTTAGTCCTTTGACTATTTGACGCAAGGCTGTCAAGATCGCAATCCCACATGTCACACCCCGCCAAGGCGGAAACACGAGGCGTAACATTATGGATATCATCACAACACAATGGTGTCAACAATAGAGAATCACTAAATGCATAACTAAGATATAAAATACCCAATGGGTCATTACAATAATCGAAAAACAAAGAAACCGCACAGACTTCTAGCAAAATGACAAAGGTTCTCACAATACAAAAGAAAGACATAATAACTTACGTAACCTATAAAATGTCTCACAAACCTAATAAAACTAATAACATTCAAGAATTCATACAAACATTTAAGAAACGAAATCAAATGAGAACTTCCAATGCCATCCTAATGGTCTCTCTAGCCACTTTTATTAACTTCAACGCCTTCATAACGCTCACCTGAAAATGATGCTTAAAACGTCAACACAATGGTTGGTGAGAGTCATAGGTTTTACGACACCAATACAAAAGATTTAAATCAATTACGGTGATTATAAAAAAAACAAAATATGACAGGACAATTAAGCTGGCTATTATACATGCTAGCATTCATGCAACCAATAATCACCAATGGGACGGAACGTGTCCCCCGATCCAAACCAAAAAATATAGCCATGGAGAGGAACGATATCCCCAATCCCAGACTCTTGGTACCATATCCACACAGTTTCGTACCCATACAAAGTAGGCGAAACCTCTTACCCACAAAGTAGGCGAAGACCAATGCAACATCATACAACATGCAGCACATAACATATAATAGCTACTTAAAAGTCCATAAGTAACTTAAACCACATAATCACGGCAATCAAAACATTTCAAAACATATTTTGCATCATTTCCATCCCAAGAAAACATAGTAAAATGGGACTATGAAAATCACCTGATGCTCAGCTTACTTGACAAGATCTTGTACATAATCTAATCATAACCAAACATAAGTTACACTCGGTTTGGCGAATGCCCAAGCCAATGTAACAATAACATGATGGACCTCTAAACCTAATACTAAGTTTATGATCCTTTATATGCATCTCCCAAATCATTTTCATACTATATATAGTCTTAACCATTAACTTCCAACTTTTCAATTTTCGTCAAAAATTTATAGTTACTTTATGACCATAAATAAAATACTAAAACACCTAATTGATGGTTTTCCTTGCATTCCCTAGTTCCCCAATGACTTGTGAGCTAACGTGATTTTTTAGAAAAAATAATATTAAGTGGAACTATTTTATAAAAATTCATCTTTACAAAATACTCAATTCGGATCTGAACGCACACCAAAAGTTTGACGTCCTTAAAAATACTTAGAAAATGTTTTATCGATATCCCTTCGAACTGGAGTTAATAGACACCTAAAATATGAATCAAGATTTTTGGCTAACCCAAATTCGAACTTTAAGTGGGGGTTTTACTCCCTGAAATCAGACCTAAATCTGACCTGAATTTACTGTTTTGACAACTTTTTTTGCGAAAATTATTTGACTAATTTCCCGACCTCAAAACCTTTCGGGCCGGACTTTTTGGAAACTAGACTCTCTGAACTTATCAATAGACATAAGATTCATAATAAAAAACGTTACT
Organism: Tanacetum coccineum; assembly: GCA_026074375.1. NCBI lineage: Eukaryota > Viridiplantae > Streptophyta > Magnoliopsida > Asterales > Asteraceae > Tanacetum > Tanacetum coccineum. Next base: position 36,457 of record BQNB010056928.1, read on the forward strand.
GATGACGTATAGTATGGACCAGCCCAGCCCACTCATACTATTATGGGCCCGACCCGGTCCACTCATACTATTATGGGCCCAATGGCCAACGCAGGTCCTTCGGCCAATACATCGCTATTACGGACACTTAGACCTACGGGTCGCGACCTCTAGCACGAGGTCTGTGGCCGCAGTATCTTCCCAAATCATCTTAAAGAAAGGATAATATAATTCAATAAGAGATATGCTTTACTTATTTAAATATGTCAGGATAATTCCGAATCCCTACAATATCGGCCGTATCTTGGGCCGGAAGTTATGGAAACTCTAGGGATTATTCAGCCTATAAAAGTAATGCAATTATCATCAATATAGGGATCTGACAAACCCTAATTACACTCGATTATTCTCTCAAAAGTCGTATACTTACTCTCACGCCGGAGTCTAATCATGGGATCCGCTCCCACGATAAGGTTAATGGTGTTTTATTCCTTGTGCAGGGTCCTCCAAACAAGTTCACTAGGTACAAGAATAAGATACTTCATACCCGAGTAGCAGCCTATTCAGACCAAACAAGACCCGACCTAACTTTTATATCAACAAGTTGGCGCCGTCCATGGGACCCAACACAAGAAATTACTCTCAAAAAAATAAGCGCGATGGCTAACACAACCCCTATTGTGGCTACTGTCACGAAATCTGCAACTAAAGAAAGGACGCCGAAAGATGCGGATGCCACCCCCAGGGTTAGCATCTAGGATTTCTGTGAAGAGCATTATGAGGATATCCTGCCGGTCATTATGGACAAGATTTGCCGTGACAAGCGAAAAGAAGTCCATGCTAGGCTGGACTTCGGAGAAAGTCCCAAGAAAAGGAGAATAAGAGAAGGATCTCAAAACTCAAGTGCCAGGACCTTGTCCGCAAGGTACCGTAACCCATCAGAGAGACTGAAAGTGAGGGACCGCTTGAGATACAATGATCGACATGTGCTTGACCGACTAGGTCATCGAAGGCAGAGCGCGTTCGACCGACTTAGTGATACTTACTCGCCAAGCACAACCAAATCCGGACCGGACAGGGCAAACTCCAAGGATCGTTCTCACAGTAGAAGCCGCCCTCACAGGCGAGACTCTTCTAACAGAGATCGTCCTCGGAGCAGAGACTGCTCCCGCGGCGTCAAAGAATCATATGATAATACCCGCTCCTCCCACGGGACGGGGACCAAACATGGATATCTCTCTCGCGACAGAGACCGCTCCCGTTATGAGAAAAGAGGAAGGGAAAGTGAATCCCCGTTATCCCGCGTATCGGAGAGCGGCACCAGCGATGGAGGACACTGGAAGTCAAAGTCAAAAAGGCACAAGTCTACGGATGAAGATGACTTGGCGGTGCCCTGGATATGTGAAGAGGTGGATCCGTTCACACCCCGAATCCGCAATTTCAAAAGTTCACAAAAAACACGAATGCCTAACAACGTGAAGACCTTTGATGGAACAGGTGACCCAAAGGATCACGTAAATTTTTTTCCAAGCGGCAACACATGTGAAACGCTGGGCAATGCCTACATGGTTTCATATGTTCAATTCTACCATAATAGGGGCCGCAAGAGTATGGTTCGATGAGCTCCCTCCAGAGAGCATAGATGGATACAAGGATCTCAAAGCAGCCTTCTTAGCATATAACTTCTGCAGCCATAAGACACACCGTTGAAATCCATAATATCAAGCAAAGGGACGGAGAGACCATCGAGGAGTTCATGGGACGATTCAAGGTGGAAACCGAATGCATGAAAGGAGCCCCTGAGTGCATGCGGATTTCCGGATTCATGCATGGGGTTAACAACCCTGAATTGACAAAGCGCCTCAACGAACATGTTCCAAAGACCAAGGAAGAAATGATGATCGCCACCACTGCCTTTATACGAAGAGAAGCCGCTGCTGCTGGCAAAAAGAAAAGGCATGCGTCATGGAGGGCACATGACCAATCAAAGAGGCACGCTTCAGAGCAAAGGT
>BQNB010056929.1:0-38446 GCA_026074375.1 Tanacetum coccineum
TGACAGAGGCTGAGCAACTTAAAATAATCACAAAAAGAAGCCGTCAAGAAACTCATAGCTCTCATGCCAGTGGTTCTGGTGTAGATGAAGGAACTGGTGTTACACCAGGGGTTCCTGATGCTCCTGATTATGACTCAGAGGATGATATCTCTTAGAAATTAAGTGACGATGATCAAGATGATGAGAAAGTTCAAGATGATGATGATGAAGAACAGACTGAATTAGAAGATGATGGTGATGATTTTGTCCATCCAAAGCTCACAACTCATGATGATGACATAATACATGAAGAGGAAACTGATAGTGATACACCCTCTAGTACTTCAGCATCAGATAACGAAGATGATGACAATGAAGTTGAAGGAGCGAATGTTGAAGGAGCAAAGTCGGATGAAGATGCTACATATGAAGAGGATCAAGGAAATGAGGCAGTCGAAGACACCAATACCGATCTTGATGGAAGAGATGATGTAATGACAGATGTCATATTACCCCAGGTTCAAGCAACCCAGGAAATTGAAGACACTCATGTGACCCTGACGAGCTCATGTTACAACATTACTGTGATAAATAAAAAAAACATGGCAGGACAATAAGTGAGCTATCATACAAGCTAACATGCATAAACAATCCAAACATACCAACATCCAAAGGTGTGCTACATGACCACTCCGGATACATGCAGTCTTACCACTACCAACCTTGCATACTGGGATCCACAATATCAAGACACAATCATCCACAAAATCAAGAATCATACCATATCACTGTACATGTAGCACGTAACATACAATAGCCATATTATGTCCACGCATTTCAGACCCACATTATCACAGTAATTAAAACATTTCAACACTTGCATCATTTTCATCCCAAGTTTAAAAGCAATGTAAAAATGGGACTATGAAACTCACCTGATGCGCTGCTACAAGCAAAATACAACTCCTTGCTCAAAACTATAAAAATAAACTTTCGTTACAATTGGCAAACTAAAACGCCTAAACCAATGTATCAACTCTTAATGATGGATTATTATACTCTAGGTTATACTCCTACAACATTTTCTTATCATTTTATAACACCATTTAACCTTTTATACTTTTTCACACTTGTACTTCACCCTTTACTAATTTTCTGCATAAAACGTATATTTTTCACCCGACAAGTGTGACCAAAAGCCCCAACCAAATGGTGTCTAAAATTCTACCAAAAATTCACAGCCTTCCTACATGTCGTATGAGACCCCAAAATTATAAAAAGCTTTCCGGATGATCAAGTTATGATCGTTTTAAGTTGACCCAAAATTCTGCCCTGATTTTCAGTTACGAATTTAACCTACACAACCCTAATAACATCATTAATTTAACTCTAATTATGCATTAATCATCATCATATCATTAATTACTTATTAAAATCTGTAATTTATTAAAACCCTAATTTTTTTATAAACCCTAATTAATTTTCTTTTATAATTAACTCTAATTCCATCAAAACTAGATTACAAGATTAATATAATAACTAAAGATTAAACATTGCTTACCTTGATAAAAAATATATATATATAATTTTTTTTCTTTCTTCTTGCCGCCGACGAGCACAAGGGGAGGAGGGGAGAAAAAATAATATGGTTTAATGTTTCCTAAATCTTGTATTTATACCCTTAATATCCTAGTTAAATTAAAACTCTACTTTTTTTACTATTCCCGGATTTACTATTCACTTATATAAAAAAAAATTATTTTTTTTTATTATTTTTTTTAACTAATAATTAACATTACCTTAAGTTTCTACAAAAACCTAAGTTATTTTAACTATACATTTTTATTAAAACGCAATAAACCGCACTTTCTAAAAATAACATTTTATTTCCATTCTCACTTACTATAAATGGAAAGTTTAACACAAACTCCCATATTTCAACCATATCTTTCTATCTCATCTCGCACATATTTAATAAACGCCAAAACCCTCAAAACCAAAGATCGACGTAGCAAAGCTTGCAATACGCGACCTATTTTCCAACATTCTACACTCAAATCAAAATACTCCACATAACTTCATACACATGCCCATAAAAGGGATGACCATAAAATCCTAAGATGATCCCCCGCATGCATGATTACTTCACATAACAAGAAAAACGATCACATAGCACGCAAACACATAAAAATAAGCACAAAACTAACATCTGAGGCATAAGCTAACCTGCTCAACCTCGGTTGTCACAATACATCTTATCGAGTTATCAACCATAACAATGTATTACGAAAACCATTAAATTAAACACACAAATATACAAGAGAACAATTAAACTAACCAAATATACAAAATATATAGAATATACAAGAATATACACTAATCTAGTTAACACTACTCCTAAAGGTTAGATCTAATCTAATGTTAAAAACCAAAACATAAAATAAAAATCAAGATTAATTTTCACTCCCCGGCAACGGAGCCAACTTGATGTGTCGTTGTGTGGTGTTTATTTATGATAGTTCAAGTTTTAAATTTATATTTTGCCTACTTAACCAGAAACAACACTTTAACGGGCAGTGTACCCAGTCGGTGGTAGATTCGTGGTAAGTAGAGTGTCAAACACTTGAAGCGAGGTTAAATCTCTCAATTTATTTATATTTTGGTTGATCTAATCTAAGTTAATTCTAATCTAAATCAAACCTATGCTAATCCTATTTAGTACTAATCTTAATTCTAACAGGTAAAATAGGGGGTTTTAGCCTGAGAGACTGGCACGGATTTGTTGGTGACTACAATCAATTCAAGACACTTTAACCCACGCAAGCAAATTAACAGAAGATAAAAGAGCGGTCGAGCCTTATAATAGAAACTGTATTAGCCATCATTAATCCGATTAGAAGTTGGTTTATTTATTCAGTGCAATGATTACTTATCTCGAAGAGGCATATCATTCTTAGACTTAGGCGGGACTTCATCCTAAGACCTAGACACATTAATTCTATCACAATTAAAGCATCCGCATAAAGCATCCTTATTACTTGATTATAATCTATCTTATGGATTAAAGCAATGGTGATCTTGTTAAACCCTAGCTCATAAAGACTTTACCCACTTACTGCTTAATGGCAATTTCTACACTAGTACTTCACTTGTCTAACTATCCAATAGAATCAGAACATTACTTGTTGAATTATCTAGATTCACCTACTAGTCAACATGTTCAATAAACCAAAGGCAATTTCCGTTAACTAGTTAAGCCAGAAGTGTATCCTTAGCACGATTTTAGAAGGACAATACTTGTGATCCTATGATTCTAGATGTATAAATCACTATATGGAGAGCTATCCCAGCATCTAGATTACTTGGTCTGTATCACTAGATCTAGTTGAATGATAGGTCGCATACAAAAGCACGTAAACAAGTATAAATTAATAAACATAAACAAGCATGCAATGATAAATTAAGCAATCGAGATATAAACAAAACCAAACATTCAGATCTTCATAATAATGGCTAATACCCGAAGGTATTAGCCTTCAAACATCATAATTAATACAAGAGTAATTGTTTTAGCCAAGGTAAACTAACCGAGTTAACGAATGATACCAAAAACTGAACGATTACAAAAGTATAAGAAATTACACGTTGTCTTCTATGGATTGGAATGCGTTGCAAGACCTCTTCTGCTCTTTTTCTCCTCTGAAAATCGACTTTTGTGGTTTAGGTATCGAGAATATGATTTAGCACACTTAAAACTCGTTTTTGAGTTTTGTATTTATAGGGTCTGAAAGTCGGTTCGATACGGCGTATCCAAGGGATTGGATACGGCGTATTGGAGTTTCTTAGAGTAGGGACCACGTTTGATATCTTCCAGAATATTCACATACTATATCTTCAATACGACGTATTGACTTCTTCTGGATACGACGTATTGATCTTCTTTCCTTTGTGGTCTTTGGTGAGTGCAGGCACGGATACGCCGTATCTTCCTTGATGGATACGGCGTATTGGTCTTCAGAATAGTAATCTTTAAAATATCTTCATTTAAGCTCCAAAATGCGCGCCTTTTGCTAATATTCACCAAGTACTCTGTAATTACTGCAATTCTCAAATATACACGATTAACTAACAATTCTTTGCAATAATTATATAAAATAGGTTAAATACATGGGATGAATGATGCTATAAAATATATGTTATTTGATGTCATCATTTTGGTATTTAATTATTTTAATTATCTTTTTTTATTATTAAGTTATGATCTCGTTATTTTATTGCTATCTTTATTATTTTATGTAGTGCATTTAAGTGATCCTTGTGCCCTGAGTTGGAATTGATTTGAGTTTGTGTGTAGTCAATGATCTATATGATCTCAAAGACCTTGGCACACACGATTGACTGCAAGTTGACCAATACCTGTAGCCGTTTGTCCTAGATCAATTAGACGATCCCTTAACATTAATATCCGATTTGGTATGCAAGCTAATTAGGAGACCACCTATTTAGGATTAAGTGTATCTCGTAAAATAAGTGGCTGTAAGATTAGGATAAGACTTTTCACTAGAAATCATAGTAATTAATTGCGTTCTTCCTCATTTGTTTATATTAACGGGTCAATTTGGTGTGTATTTGATTCATAAAGGGTTAAAAAGATAGCTGAAAAGGAATGGGTCAAATATGTTACGTCATCTTGCGAAGTTCTAAATCCTTTAATAAAAAAATATTCTAATCAAGTAGTTTTAATCATATTCTATCAAGTAAATTTTTACACATTGAAATAATGGACAAAAAGCGTGTGCACAATAATCTAAAGTAGGACTTTGGGTCCGAAAGAAAATGTTCATAGACAAAATTGAAAGGAAAGAAAAAGTCTATTTTGATTCGAGTAATTTGGTATGAGTTTGTACATATGGCAGATTAACAAGTTTGTACTAAATAGATTAATTTAAAATATCTTTTTTCTTTATACCTTATATGGATTTATTAAAATAAAGCATATGGCAGATTAACAAGTTATAATGAGTTCTGATTTGGAAACTTTGGGCTGAAATGACTTGGATTGAGATTAGTTTAATGATTATTATTTTGATAATGTTCAGGTATGTATCAATCATGTTAATGCATCAACTGAACAAGATATGGTAGTAGCACGAAGATGGTGGTTGAGGACTTATATGGCATTAGTATTCACTTATGTGTACCTACTGCGTTGCTTGATTTGTTGAATAAGCATCAGGATGGGAACGAGGCGTGCTTGGATTACGTTCAGTAGAGGGCGTGAGTCACCAGGTTTCTAATTTTACTTATACAAACTTATTTGGTAATAATATGATTTAAAATTTGTTTACCCGCGTGTTGTGATAGTGTTTGGATTTGCTTAACTTTTTGGAAATGTGTTTTTCACCGGTAACAAGCTTAACCTTTTAATTTCACTAGAAAGTTAGTTTTTTTTAAAACCACTTAACCAAGTGGTTAAGGCGTTTCGGTCCTGAACTAAGACTCAAATATATACATTTTACAGTACTAAAATAATCGTTTATATTTTATTGTTAGAAAAATAATTTCGTAGAAAGAATAGCTTCACATTGAATTCTTCTGTTTATTTAATTCTAAATTTTATATAAAAGAAATGGATATTGGAAGCCTTTTTAGATGTAGTTTAGATTTCGGTTACCAAAACGAGCATTTATGATGTTAGAAAGGAGATTAGAGAACTTGAAGTTAGTACTATTTATATGAATTTTTTTCTATGTAACAATGTTAAGTGGGTGTTTCGATACCAAAACGAGCACTTAAGATATTAGAAAGGTGATTAGTGAACTTGAAGTTAGTACTTTTCATACGACTTTTTTCTGTGTAACTGATGTTAAATGGGTATTTGGATTAGCTTATTTTACATGTTTATTGGCTGCTTGAATGACATAATTATGAAGTGATTAATGAACTTGAAGTTAGTACTTTTTATACGACTTTTTTCTATGTAACTGATGTTAAGTGGGTGTTTGGATTAGCTTATTTTACGTGTTTATGGGCTGCTTGAATGACATAATTATTTAATGAAGTTGTAACTTCACCAGCAGTTTTAGAAACACTTAGGAATAATTTCATATGAAAATTCTCAAGCAAGATCACTAACTTTGAGAGAACAACATAAAAACATCAATAAGAAACAGTAGTAAATTCAACAGTCCATTACAAGAAGCTTTTAATCCCTAACTCAATCCCCCCTAAACTTGGTATTTATCTCCAAAATGACATCAAGTTTCTTCATTGAAGTTTCCAGATTAAATGTCACCTGGAGTGCTTCCAAACATCACTTCATGTAGATTCTTAAGCTGTTTTGTGAGAAGTTTAAGAAGCTGATTGTCCATTTCACTAAAATGATCACATTGAAGCTTTTTGTTTAACATATCAGTAATAGTAGTAGGTGTAAGGGGATATCTCTTTTCTACCAGCATGTGAATTGTGATATGTTGCATCCTAAAGGAATGAGCTACATCTTTAAAGGGGGGGGGTTGAGTTTTTTTTCTATAGTTTTCCAATCAGACTCATTCTGTAATCATGTTGATTTCATCCATACTCTGTCTTCAATTGTGTTCAAAGCTGATTGTCTTTAAAAATCTCCCCCTCATTATATTTAAATATAAGTCCTCCACTGGTCTTGTTGAATCCATATTTAGACTTTTACGATTTTTACATATTTGAAATAAACTTTCCCTATCAAGCTTTTAAGATTACGACTGAAGACTAAGTACATCTTTGATACTTTCCATCAAGTTCTGATGATTGATAATAGTTTTTCTTTCCTTCTTATGAATCTTCAGTCTAATCAATGGTAGAAGGCTTAGTTGACAAAGGAATAGAATCACTTGCTACTTCCGTTATTCAGGGAGACGCGCAATTTCCATGAGCTCTTTATCTTAGCTACTTCTTGATATCAATAATCCACTTCAGTGTTTTCTTGAACAGCATCCCTGCTTTTGGATTTTTTAGTAACCTCTTGTGTTCTAGAGTCATATCCTGCTCTCTTTGATAACTACCTTTCATAAGTTGTTCTATAAATCATGTAAATATGTTCACCCTGTTGAAAGCTTTGTCTAACCAATTCTTTTGATAGATTCTAAAGTCTTTTAGATTTCAAGTCTTTGTGCTTCCAACCTTCCATGTTCTTAAGGTAGGTTATTCCATGGTCTTCTTTTGGTTGAGTTTTGTTGGTGGTTGTTCGCTCTTTTCTTCTTGCTTTTTAGCTGCAAGTGATTTTCGTTCTTTACTTTAGAGCTAGTTCTTTAAACAAGTGTTTTTGTTCAAGTTGTGAGAACTGCTCTTGGTTCAGTCATGTCTGTTGTGTTTTGAGCCAATGGGGGGGGATAATAAGGATCAACATAGCTGTATTATCATCCCTTCTTTTCAGTCAAGCTACATTGGCTTTCATTGTCTTTTCTCCCTTGGCAAGTCTATTCTCCTCTTAATCAAACTCAGCTTGTGGTGATAGGATTTCTTTGTTCATTAAATTGATTTGTGCTTTATCTGTCAAGGCTTCATCAGGCGATTGCTAACCCATATTCTTTGCTCTTTGTCCTAAACTTTTGCCTGTGATGGTTGTAAGGAAATTGTTGTTATTGTTGTTGTAGATGTACCCAGCTCAGTAATGACAATTCCTTTCCTTGGAGTTGGAATTGTAGCAGTTGTTGTAGTTGTAGCAGCACTAACCTTTGTACTGGCAGCACCTAACTAGTACACTTGGCTCTTCTACAACATTGGCTTTTACCTTGGATTTTATAATTTTCAAAGCAGCAAGTGCTTGAGCCAAAGTAACTTCATCAATAGTCAAATTCACATCTTTAGTAGCAACTTCTTGTTCCACTAACACCTCATCACCAGTCAAAGTATTCACATCAAACATATCAACATCATCTTGATCATTAACAGGGTAATGTCTTCATTAGCATTAATAACATTTATCCTTCCCTGTTTGGATGCATCCTCACCCAAACTTTCTTCATCTCCAGAGGATTATAGCCTAGCTGTAAGACCAACTTTGTATAACCTTTTAAGCCCATGAGTTCTTAACCTCTTTTATGTTCAAGCTTCTTGACCCTCCTCTTTAAACTAACAGTCTCTTCAGCTTGTGTGGTCTTTGTCCTTTCCAAATCAAGAACTCTTGTTTGTAAATTGGTACATATTTCCATCAATTCATTAAGTTTCAGACTATCCTCACCACTTCGAAGTGTGTTACCTCTTGCGAGCAGTGAATCATTGCAATGTTTAGATACATTCTCAAACCTAGTTTGAGCAATAGTACCCCTCATGGTTTTTTGGCGCCTAGGACCACCACCTGAAGTAGTTCCTAGGGAACTAGATTCATTAGGTGTTGCCTTGGATTGGGTCTTAGCTATGTTACCACTGTCCTGCTCTGCTTCTAAGCTAGAAGCAATAGTGGCAGCCCTCACCAAACTGTCATCCAACTCCTTATAGACAGCCTCATCTGCTACATGTTCAGTAGGGCCACTAGACTGAGGTATCTGAGTGTCCTTTCTCTTTGTCTTCTTAGGTTTTTGTTTCTTTTGAGATTGAGATGTTGATGGTTGAATAAAAGTGGGTGTGTGATGGGGATCAGTGGGATTTGCTGAACCTTCACCCATTTCTGCTTGATCTTGTACCACCATTGTTTGGAATAATGGTGTTTCCCTTCCAGAAAAACCTTTCCTTACCTTTCGCATATTCCCAAATATCTTCTTAGTGTGAGAGCGTGCAATATATATTATGTTATGAGTAGGCATCCTTTCAAGTTGTTTATCCAAAAAGACTTGTATAAACCTTGGATACATAAAAAATTTACCCACATTATCCAAGTTCTTTACCATACTTTCAAAAATGTATTTTGAAAAGTTGAACTTCTGGTTTGTAGCTAAACAGATAATTGTAGATGCCTTAGTGCTACTAAACTCATTCCATGCAGTAGTGTTAGAACTTAGGCATTGTAAAATAGTATGAATCAGAAATTTCTGTTATGAGGAAAAGAATGCCTTATAGAAAGTAAGCTTCTGTGAAATTTTCTCAAACCCCATCAGTGTAAGCTGTTCAAAGATGGTAGGATTGGGTAGACAATCAACACCTTCAACATCTTCTAGTTGAAAATCTCTTCTCACAGTTGATTCAGTTATGATTATCTTCTTTCCATCCACTAGGGCATGCAACTATACTTCCCTATTGACAGTTTTGGCTATGACAGTAGACCAAAACTGTTCTACGCATGAAATGTATATAGTGGGATTGATCGTTAGTGCATATCTTATAGGATTTGCATTCAGAAAATCCACTATCTGCTCAAACCCTTCACTTTATGCGGGTTTAGACAAAAACAAGACCAAATTGTGAGTATCTGCAAACTTTAGATCCGCCATTTGTGTTGGGTTTTGATGATGAATGATAAAATTGAGTTAGGGTTTGTGATTAGAGAGTATATATGTGAATGAAATCGATTAAATGAGTGATTGAAACTCTTAATCAAAGTATTTATAAAAATACCCTCAACAGCATTAACTTTTGCCTAGCAGTAGTAAGTTATGCCTAGCAACATTAATTTTCACCAGCAGTAGTAAGTTTATGCCTAGCAGCATTAACTTTTTCCAACAGTAGTAAGTTTATGCGTAACAACATTAACTTTTACCAACAATATTAAATTTATGCCTAGCAGCATTAACTTTGAGTCACCAGTACTAACTCCAATTCCATTCCAAACACTTTGTCTGTGTTTAATATATTTAACTCTCTTTCTGTTTTTCAACTCACCACTTCTCTCAATTCTTTTACTCACCAAATCACTCTGTCGGTTTTTATTCCACACATCTCTCTTTTTGTTTTTATTCTCACCAATTCTCTTAATTTTTTTTCTCACCAAAACTCTCTGTCTATTTTCTCTAATGATCAGCTTTTACATCATCAATCTAACACTTTTCTTTGCTTTTTCTGCAAAATGTTAGTCCAAAAACCAAGAAAACGCAATCCATAGCAATTTTCACAATAATCACAATATTAATTATACCTAATAGTATTAAGTATAACTAACAGTAGAAACTCAGCAGTATTAAGTATAACTAACAACACTAATTATACTTAACAACATAAACTTTTAATGACATGAATAACAGTACTAATTCATACAAAACTCTACAAAAACATAAAGAGATAAAAGATTTTAAGGATTTAGCATTCCAATACTAGTAATCAAATATTGAAACCTACTTACATCAAAAGCTTTTGTAAGTAAATCTGCAACATTCTTGTCAATATGGATTTTGACCATTTGAATCAACTTTTTTTCATTGCAATCCCTAATAAAATGATGTCTAATCTCTATATGCTTTGTTTTTAAATGAAAAATAGGATTTTTAATTATGCAAATAGTACTGTTATTGTCAATAAAGATCTTGGTATGCATAAAATTGTACCCATAATTAAGTAGTTGATTCTGAATTCAAAGCACTTGTCCACAGTAACTTGAAGCAGCCACATACTCAGCTTCTGTTATGGAATTTTCAACCACTATCTTTTTCTTGCACTACCATGATATTAATCTACTTCCAAAGAATTGACAACCTCCTGTTGTAGACTTCCTATCCAAGCTTGCTCCAGCATAATCACTATAAGTGTATGCTACCAAATCAAAAGAAGAATCTTTTAGATACCAAATGCCTAATTTTAGTTGACCTTTTAAGTACCTAAAAATCCTTTTCACAGCATGAAGGTGTGAAACCTTTGGATTGACTTGGTATCTAGCACAGGCACACACTGCAAACATGATGTCAGGTCTTGAAGAGGTAAGATACATCAATGAGCCAATCATTGACCTATACATATGAACATCCACTTCTTCATCATCTTCATCCTTGAGTAGAGGCTTTTGAGTTTTCATTGGTGTGCTTGCAGTCTTGACTTTTGTAAACTCAAATTTCTTTAGAATTTCATCAACATATTTATCTTGACTAATAAATATGCCATCCTTCTTCTGCTGCACTTGTAATCCCAAAAATAATGTAAGTTCTCCCATAGAACTCATTTGAAATTTCTCATGCATCAACTTCACAAATGCATTTCACAACTCCTTCTTTGTTCAACCAAAGATGATATCATCCACATACACTTGGACCAGCAAAATATCACCTTTCTACCTTTTGATGAATAAGGTTTTGTTAATTTTCCCTCTTTGAAACTCATTGTCCAACAGATAAGTTGACAAGGTTTCATACCAAGCTCTAGGAGCTTGATGTAGTCCATACAGTGCTTTTTCAACATTGTACACTCTATCAGGAAAGTCTGGATCTTCAAATTCTGGTGGGTGACATACATACACCCCTTCTTCAATCTTTCCATAGAGAAAAGCACTACACCCATTTGATACACCACAAAATCTTTAAATAAAGCATAAGCTAAAAATAGCCTAATTGCTTCAATTCTTGCAACATGGGCAAAGACTTCATCACAGTCAATCCATTCTTCTTGTGTGTACCCTTGAGCAACCAATCTTGCTTTGTTTCTTATCACAATTCCTCTTTCATCCTTTTTATTCCTGAAGATCCATTTAGTGCCTATAGCCCTTTTTCCATTTGGTAAATCCACTAAAGTCTAAACTTTTTGTAGCTTGAATTGTAGAAGCTCTTCATGCATAGCCTCTATCCAGCTTGGATCCTTTAATGTATGAATTACCTTTTTGTGTTCGTCTTGTGATAAAAAGCAAGCAAACAAGCAGTTTTGAAGGTCTTTATGGTTTGTTCTTTGTTGAATAGTACTAACAAACCCATGTTCCTCCAAATTATTTGACATTCTTCTTGTTTGTGTAGCTGATTGCAAATCTCCAATCACTTGATCAAGAGGATGATCATTATGAATTCTTGTAGTTGGATTAGGATTGAATTGGATTGTTGTATCCAAATTGTTCATGTCAGCCACTACACCATCATCTTCATCATCTATTGTGAAGTCAAATATGCTATAATCTTCCAAAGCAGGCATATTTGGATCAACTGGAAGTTCAATGCTTGTTTTTTCACCAACAACATTAACTTCATTTGTGTTAGCAACATTAACATTGTTAGTGCTGTGAACATTATCTTCCTTCTCTTGATCTTTATATTCACTATTTTTTCTTGGATCTTCATCAACCTTCTTTCCATTATCACTTGAAGGTTTGGATCCATCATCAAGAGAACTCTTTGGATCTTGGGAAAATGGTAAACCAACAGTCCATAATGGTAGCAAAATGTAATCTTTGGCAGGTTCTGTCTCCTTTCTAGCTTGACCTTCATTATCACTTGCTTTTGTACCTGCAAAACCATTAGACTGTGTACCTGCAACAATTGGCTCATAATTCATTGTTCTTGTTAGTGCATTAATATCAAATAGCTAATCTGGTCCACTCCCTGCAACATTAGGTGTACTTTCACTGAACCTAATATGCAAATTTTCTTCCACTATCCTTGTTCTGCTATTGAATACTCTAAAGACTTTACTATTTAAAGAGTATCCAACAAAGAAACCTTCATCAGCCTTACCATCAAATTTTTCTAAGTGATCTATGGTATTGAGAATGGTAACAGGACACCAAATGGTCTCATAAAACTTAAAGTTGGTGTTCTACTATGAAAAAGTTCATATGGAGTCTTGTTATGAGGCTTAACTACTAACACTCTATTTTGTACATAGCAACCAGTATTAATTGCTTCTGCCCAAAAAGTAGTTAGGAACTTAGAGTCAGCTATCATAGTCCTAGCAGACTCAATTAGTGTCCTATTCCTCCTTTCAATAACTCTATTTTATTGAGGAGTTCTAGCTACACTAAATTGTCTCAGAATACCCTTCATTTCACAAAACTGATTCATTTCTCTGTTTTTGAACTCAGTTCCATTATCATAACTAATCAACTTAACCTTGTGATCTACTAGATTTTCTATCCCAGTTATAAAGGACTTAAGAATGCCACTAGTCTCATCCTTAGTAGCTAGAAAGAAAACCCATGTAAACCTACTATAATCATTTGTGACAACTAGGCAATACATTTTCTTGATAAGGCTTTTTACAAATGTTGGACCAAACAAGTCATTATGCAACAAGTCGTTTTGGACTTACAAGAGGCTTTGTGCTGCTTTCCCTTTTGACAAGCAACACGTGTTTCATCATTTTCAAAAAGTTTGAAAGGTAAACCTCTTACAAGATTTCCCTTAACCAATTTATTCATGGTTTTAAAATTTAAGTGACTTAGCCTTCTATGCCAAAGTTTAGATTCATCAGATGTGGCTTTTGCAAAAAGGAAAGTTAAACCTCTTTTAGGAATTATGTTCTTTAAATCAACACTATACATATTGTTCTTTCTAGAAACTCTAAGTAAAACTTGACTTTCATCAATTAACTTAAAGTTTGGAGATAACATAATACATTTATTGTCATTAAAAAGAACACTATTCTTTTTATCACACATTTGTGAGACACTAAAGAGATTAAACTTTAACTCTCTCACAAAAATACACATTTTCAAAATCTAGATTACCAGTTTTAATGGTATATTTTCTTGTGATTTTCCCTCCTTTGGGGTTCCCTCCAAAAGCAACATATCCTCCATCTATCTCTTCATAGTTTGTAAGACAGGACATGTTCCTTGTCATGTGCCTTGAGCATCCACTATCAATTACTCATTTATCCTATAAATCCATTTGTGGATTGCCCTGCCTATCAAATAAGAAAATTAGTTTCTTTTGGGGACCCAAGCCATCACTGACTTGGATCTGCCTTGTGCATCAATATAATCAAACTTCTTTAGGGTGATTGATGCACTGTTGTGTTTAGAAACATGGTCTAAAACTTTAGTCTTTGGTTTCCAAATCCAACAAGCTGAGGCCTTAACAACATTAACATTATTTCCCTGAACATCATTAACTACTGCTTTTGGCCTAGCAGTATTAACATTTTAACCCCTAATAGTACTAACCCTTTGATTAATATTACTGTTTTTAAATGTTGTGTTATTATTAAAGGGCCTCTTAACAGTTGAATATGTTGTCTTAGAAAGATATGACATTAGTCTAGCAGCAATCACCGTTATTTTTGAATGAGCAGTATTAACTTGTCTAGCAGTATTAACTGATACTGCTGTTTTTGAAATATTTTGTCTAGCAGTATTATTAGATACTAAGCCAGACTTCATTAGTACTGATCTTGGAACCATGTTCTTTTGGGGACCCAAGCCATCACTGACTTGGATCTGCCTTGTGCATCAATATAATCAAACTTCTTTAGGGTGATTGATGCACTGTTGTGTTTAGAAACATGGTCTAAAACTTTAGTCTTTGGTTTCCAAACCCAACAAGCTGAGGCCTTAACAGCATTAAAACTATTTCCCTTAACAGCATTAACTACTGCTTTTGGCCTAGTATTAACTGATACTAAACCAGACTTCATTAGTACTGCTCTTGGAACTAAGTTCTTTTTAGCACAGGGGTGAGTCTTTTTAGCAAAGTTTTGACGATTCACCCTTTGAGCATTGTTCCAAACAGTTTTTACCATCCTTTGATTTTGAAACTGTTTTTGATTGTATATGCAATCAACTTGCAAATGATCAAAGCTTCTACACACATAACAAGCCTTATTAAACATCTCAAAATTGTTTCCTAGTTTTTGAGACATCATATTGTTCCAATTTCTTTGATTGCCTCTTGGACTATGAGTGTTTTGCCTATGCTTCTCAACTTGTTTAACAGTTTTCCTAGCAGTTTTCTCTTGTTGCTTAGGTTTGACAAACTCTATCTTAGCAATACTATGCCTAACTATTTTCTTTTCAATTTTAGGCTAAGACACATCCACTTCCTCATCATCTGACACCCATTCTTCAATAATTAGGGCATCATCATTCTTCCTAACTACCTTAGGCACTTATTCATCAGACTTTCTGTTCTCAACTACAGGCTTATTAACAAACTCATCTAAACCAGTAAAAGACAAATCAGGTGTTGGAGGCATGAAATTTCCTGTGTAGGGAGGTGGAACTGCATTATAGTTTTCATAGCCTAAACCTTTCTTGCAATTATCAACAATCTGACACTCTATGAGCTTGTTTAAACTTTTAGATTCATTTTCAAATTTATCTACATTAAATTTAATGCTATCTTTTTCTTTTTTAATTTTTTCAAGCTTCTTCCTAAGCTCTCTAATAGTTATTTCTCCTACTTGAATATCCCATTTTAAGCCATTAATGTTTTCTACATAAACAGACTTATTCTTTTTATAAAATTCAAGTTTTTCTTCCACTGATTCTAAACCTGTTTTATAACCTAAAACCATTAAACTAGATTTCTCTAAATCTCTGAATAGTTAATCATTTTGAGATTTAAGTAATTTAACACTTTGCATACAAGATTTTCAACAATTTGAATCATTGGATACCTTTGAGTCAGAACTTGAAGATGAGTAAGCCATTAGTGTATAATTAGGCCCTTCCTCTGTCTGATCACTCTAGTCATATCCACCAAGGCCATATCATGACACCAAAGTTGTGGAAGTAAATGTTTCCACAGGTACACTCCTTCTTGAGCTTTCTTTGTTCTTGTTGTCTTGATTTCTTGGAGCTCTGCACTTCCTAGCAAAATGTCCCCTTTTGTGGCAGTTGTAGCACTCCACTTTAGACTTATCAAAACCAATAGTCTCATTGCCATTAATAGTAAGCTTCCTTCTTGTATTCTTCATAAACCTTCTAGCCCTCATAGTCAACATGGCCATTTGCCATCTCAAATCCATCTCTTCTATGTCATCAGGATGGATTTGTTGCAAGTCCTGATGTGCAAGTTGAGGACTATTTGGTTGACTTGCAAAGAATGAACAAATAACAGCATCACTCAAGTTATCAATATTTGTTGAGTAAGCAATATTAACTTGAGTGCTAGCAGTAGTAACTCCATGAGCAACATTAACTGCTTCATTAGAGTTGTTAGTGTTCTTATTTGAAGAGGACATAAAATCCATATTCTGTGTGCTTAAACTTGAGCTAGACATCCCTTTGAGTTCTGGTTCATACACCTTGAGGTTGTTATAGAGATCATCCATGCTCTTTTGAAGTTTTTCAAGCTTCTTCCTAAGCTCACTAATAGTTATTTATCCTATTTGAATATCCCATTTTAAGCCATTAATTTTTTTCTACATAAACAGACTCATTCTTTTTATAAAATTTAAGTTTTTCTTCCACTGATTCTAAACCTGTTTTATAACCTAAAACCATTAAACTAGATTTCTCTAAATCTCTTAATAGTTGATCATTTTAAGATTTTAGTAAATTAACAATTTCCATACAATATTTTGAACAATTTAGATCATTGGATACCTCTGAGTCAGAACTTCAAGATGAGTAAGCCATGAGTGTATAATTTGGCCCTTCCTCTGCCTGATCACTCCTGTCATATCCACCAAGACCATCACATGACACCAAAGTTGTAGAAGTAGATGGTTCCACAGGCACACTCCTTCTTGAGAGCTTTCCTTCTTGTTGTCTTGATTTCTTAGAGCTATGCACTCCCTAGCAAAATGTCCTCTCTTGTGGCAATTGTACCACTCCACTTTGGACTTATCAAAACCAATAGTCTCATTGCCATTAACAGTAAGCTTCCTTCCTGTATTCTTTAAAAACCTTTTAGCCCTCATGGTTAACATGACCATTTGCCATCTCAAAACCATCTCTACTATGTCATCAGGATAGATTTGTTGCAAATCCTCATGTGCAAGTTGAGGACTATTTGGTTGACTAGCAAAGAATGAACAAATAACAACATCACTCAAGTTATTAATATTTGTAGAGTAAGCAGTATTAACTTGATTGCTAACAGTAGTAACTCCATTAGCAACATTAATTGCTTCATTAGAGCTGCTAATGTTGTTATTAGAAGATGACACAAAAGCCATGTTCTGTGTGCTTGAACTTGAGCTAGAGACCCCTTTAACTTCTGGCTCATACACCTTGAGGTTGTTGTAGAGATCATCTGTAAGATATTGGAAATCATAACACAATGGAAGATAGATGGATTAGCCAAGTCTAGAGAGAGAAAGTTAGAGACAAAAGCTTTCTAGTGAGAGAAAATGAACTTGTATAATGAAATGACTAACCACCTCTTCCAAGGCATGGAAGAGTCTTATATAGGTGCTTACAAAACCGGCCTAATAGCCTTGGTAGTGGGCTTACACGTTGGGTTTAATACCCGACTCATTACCAAATGTTATACATTAAACGATTAACTACGAGCTACAATAATAGGTAAAATACACGGGGTGACCGAGTCTTTTTCTAATATCTAACAATCTCCTCCTAAGGGAGGTCACCCCAGAAAGAACTAACTTAAGCTCAACAATCTTGATCTTGTGTTCAGCTCGTAGTCTTTGATTCTTCATGTGAAATCATGTACATTGATGTAGTGATCTTTGTCTTTTGGCTTGTGATTGTACTTGATATGTGATCTTGAGTTTCTTTGAGATCATCAGCCAAATCTAATATCAGATCATCAACTTTTGGTCTTTTGTCGTCTTGTGCTTGTGACATCTGGACCGGCATGCTCATACCTTTCTTGATGGTGAAAGCTTGATTATTCGTTGTTCTTGAAGTTCCTTTATCTTTAATACGTTATCACTTCGAGAGGAGTTTGATATCAGAGTTACGAAATCTTTGAAACATATACTTGTGCTTTCATGAGGTCATTAGATGTATCAGTCGAGTATGAGCATGCGGTTATGAAATAGACTTTACTGGAACAAGGTATCTCCATCTCTATATTTATTTAAACCTGTAATCAAACAATTACCAATAAAGTTTGTAGACGAATATGGCTTTGTCATTCACCCAAGTTTGGTTGGATTAACCTCCAGATCCTGTGAGGGCCGACCTGTGATCAGGTAGATTCAATCTTAAGAAGAATATCCTTGACAGGATTTCCAGTATAAGTGTTGGATCTTCCAATATATGAACATCAGAATCACCTAACTTGCATGTTCTCTTAATCAGAACGTCTCAAAGCAGACAACACGATAAGAGTGAATTGGTTAGTTACTATCTTACCGATTGAAGAGGAAAATTGATTTGAAAAATCAATCGACGTGTCACTTGAGAAAGTGTTTTTGTGACACATCGAGAGTGTTAAGCTTTTATCAAAATTCATCAATCGTCAATTCATAATCTGGACTGATTCGATATCCAATGTCACAAGTTTAACCTATTAAGGATCTCACAAGTCACCTACCATGAGCTTGTTTGATGTTGTCTCAAGCAGGATTTCCATCTTCATTGTGAACACATAGGTGTCACTCGGATGTTCTAGCAAGACCACAAGGATAATGCGTAGGACTCTTATGATAACCCTTGTTTTCACATTGTGTAAAGAACAAGTAATATGGAATAGTGTCCTAATGAGAATAATTGATGATCTCTTGGCTCTAGACTCAATTGTGCGTTTTGGTTTTAGTGATCAAAGGCTGGAGCGGACTGCCACCTTTTCAATATTAACTAACTCGAAGTGAGAAAGTCAATAGATAATGTGTTTAGTCTCCGTAAGAAATGAAACAGAAATATTTTGAGAGATTCTGAGTGGCTAGGGAGGGTTGTGCATTGCATCACTGGGTCTATGATGTCAGTCTTCAATGTCAGCAATCATCTTTGTGATTCTAACAGCAGATGTATTGACCCGGTTTCTGCCTAAGTATATGGAGGTCTTCTTTCTTTACACCCTTTATCTTTACATTTCTTTTTCATTCTTCAACCCCTTCAGTGCTTACCGAGACTTCAAGACTAGTACCTTGTTGGGTTTGTTCCAGTACTAACTCCATCTCAGTTGGCACTATTCCCTTATTCTCACTTTTACTCCTTTTTTTAAGTAATACCTAAGGACTTCTATACTAACTAGTGGGTTGTCCCTGGGTAGATCCCTTTGGTTCTGGCTAAATCATTGGAACTAATACCTATCCTTACCAACCTTATAACTTTGATAAAATTAAATACATGGTCGGTCTTTTTGGTACAGTTCATCTTACCATAAAACCAATTGAAAAACTCAATCAGGTACTTGTGATATAAATATCAAAACTTTTAGTACCTTGATTGTTTTTGAATTTTCATAAACGCTCCCCCTCAATCATGTGCATCGATTAAACAAAAATGTTTAGCACAAGGAGGACGAAGTACACACATGAGTCCACAAAATCACAATTTTTTATCAGTTTTCATATTTAAATCACATTTTCTCCCCTTATTAAAAATTTCAAACCCGTTGATATTTTGGATACCAATAGATTAGAATATGTTAAAAACTGGGAGAACAATGTGCTGATTATTCACAAGCCGAATGGGAAATATATTAATGCTCCCCCTTAATCTATGAGGGATTCTGTTAGTGTCTTTTATGATAGGTTTGAAGGGTTTTGAATTTAATGAAAAATTCATGAAAAATTCATACACAGACACATAACACTAAATGCAACACTACTCTATAATGTACAAGATACAATATATATACACCACAAAAGATATTGACCTGAATGCAAAGATGATGTGCTCATTCGGTTCTCTGAAGTAGTCAGTAGTTAATATCTCGTACACAACCACCAACAAAGCATTCCATGTTTCAGAAATTCCTTTTGGTCTTGAGTCTGCGTTCAATGGCATGTATAAATTCCTTACTCCTTGCAACATCCTTATCAGTCCAAAACCACGTGTTCATACCCGGATTGAACCGATTAACCTTGTACTCTGATAGAAAGTCAAACGCGTGTCGTAATAATATATAGTATATCCCGTTAGATAAGAAAATTACTTTAGGAAAAGTAATAGTCTATCTTCTGAGTGTCGTTTCCACGGCAAGAGATGAATTGAAATCCATGATAATGTTTTGAAGAAAAATCCTTGATTATCTTTTAATTTTTGGTTTTGGTTTTGAACTAAAAATTTAATAAAAATAAACTAAAGAAAACTAGATAACATAAAGCAAGCAAATAAGCAAAGAAATATAATATTATACAAATAAATAATATATATATATATATATATATATATATATATATATATATAAGATATGCTTGCTAAGTGAATTGATTAGATCCTTAAGTGTGAATTAAATATACAATTAAGTCCTTATCGATGAACCAATATCTTTCAAATAAATTATCTTCTCACAAGGTTGGCTTATATTGAAAACAACTTTTATCAAGATATCGATTACTAAATTAATGCCTAGTTATTCTTACGGCTTTTGCCCGTTTGATTAAAAATCACTAATCTATATTTTCTCTTTTTTAAATAATCTAAGTAATATAAAAATCATTAATCTATATTTTCTCTTTTTTATAAATCACAATAATCCACAAATCACTTAGCAAGTACTAATAAACTACTCACTAATCATAAAAATTAAGCTAATAACAATCATAATATCAAACATAAACATTTTAAGCTAAATAATTCTAAACTAATAGTATTGAAAAGGGAAAGAGAAAATAACCGAATGATGAACCGAAATGATATAAAACCACCCGATCTTACAAGCTTAATAAACAAATAAGCTTATCACTTTAAAAGCTTATACTTCACTAATTAGCAAGTAAAGGTGTCAAATTTATCTACTAATTACTTCCATAAAAATCATAAAGATCAAAACTTTATCTATTTATCAACCTTATAAGACCCTTAAGCTCCGGCCTTAGATGATGGAAGGATGAAATTAGAGATAAGACAAGAAAATAAGAGATTAGGATAAATAAGCTATAAGCTAAAAACTTTAATTCCAAAATATGAAGTATTTTGAAATACAAAAGCTTAAAGCTAGTAGATCTAATTTTAAAACTTTTATAAAAACTAGATCTATTTTGAAAATGAAACTAAAATAAAGCAATTAAGCTAAAAGTGATAAACAATAAGTAAACCAAAAATTATTAAACTAAATTAAGCTTTTAAAACTAAAAACTAAGAAATAAGCTCTCGAAAATAAGGATGCTCAAGACTTAAAGAATAAGCCAAGTAGAAGACTCATGACACCCTTTTAACAATTAGAATCGAGCATAAGCAAGAAATAAGAAACTAAATAAGTAAACAAGAAGACAAAATGAAATAAGCAAAAGCTTATTTGGATCATATGAGCTTAGATCTAAATCTAATAAGCCAAATGAAGGCTTATTTGAAGTAAGAAATAAGCTAGGAAAATAGAAGCAACAATAAGCCAAAATAAGCTTAAAAAGAAAAGAAAAGAAAATAGAGGATTAGAAAAAGAATAAGCTCAAGTAACATCTGCAATAATCTTTATCTTTATAAAATAAGCTAAAAGAGTTGATTACAATAAGCTAAATAAGCTATAAAAGCTTTTACCTTTTATTGTTGCTCGTAGTTAAGTAGTTAATGTATAACATTCGGTAATGGGTCGGGTATTAAACCCAATGTGTAAGCCCACTACCTAGGCCTTATGGCCAGTTTTATTGTAACTATATAAGCCTCTTCCATGCCATGGAAGAGGGGGGTTAGTCATTTACATAATACAAGTTCATTTTCTCTTACTTTCTCTCTCTAGAACTTGGCTAATCCACTAGTCATTCGATTGTGTTATGATTTATAATATCCTACAATTAGCATCAGAGCTGCAGGGGTGTAACGTAGCATGTTTGTTGTTGTCCGGTTACTATTCAGCAGTGTCTCGGTTACTGTTCATTAATGTTCATATTCGGTCACTGTTCATACTCGGTTACTGTTTATTTATTGTTTTTTTAACAATTTCTTTTTTGTGGTTATGTGTTCTTCTTCTCCTAAGAATCAACCACAAATTTGATATATGTTGTTGTTTATGTTACTAAACTGCTGGTTCCATATTTTTTTGTGCTTAAACGACATTTTTTAAAGATAAGCAGATCTGGTTATGGGTTCTTCATAGCAAGTTGGCAGAAAAAAAATCAGATCTGAAGTTTGTTGCAAAATAACAAAAGTACAAAAAAGACTGGTAGCAAGTTGAGAAGATGATTAGCGAGTTGGAGTAGCAAGTTGGCTTAGCGAGTTGAAGAGTAGCGAGTTGGCAGATTTTGTTTAGCGAGTTGGTGTATAGGTACAATGAAGAAAAATCTCTAAGCCAAATACAAACGAACCTCGGCCCAAATTTTGTCTCAATAGCGAGTTGAGGGTTAGAGGCAAGGTTGACTGAGTCAACTCGGTAGTTACTGAGTTGACACGGGTCGACTAAACCAAGTCCATACCGAGTCACAGTCAAAAGAAGCAGAAAGACAAAAGACTCAACTGACTCAAACCAAACTACAACAATTAACATCATTACAATCTATCAACATCATCACAGGCTCAACATCACACAACAAATCCAACAACTATAAACCTAACCAATCATCACATTTATTTTTACAAATCAAATCCAAAAACTATCCTAAATTCCCATCGTCACAACAATCCCACAACTCCATCTCCAACAACATCACAAGACTCGAATGTAAAAAGAATTAACATGATCTCAGATTCGTTCATCATATGAAAAAGATCTTTATAGATCTTGTGTGTGTGAACTTAACTCATCATTGATCCAATAAACACCATCATTAATCTGTGAGAGATGAACTCTCGTTAATATACGAAAAACAAAAGAAAGAATATGAACAAGAGTGCTCATATTCAATCTTTAATTTGATTGTCACACAAAACATAAATCAATAAATAAGCCGACCCTACCTGAGACCCTCCAAAGGGCCTTGAAGATTTCGTTCTTCATCTTTAGTACACGGTTTATTAAAGCAGAAACGATAAGAGTGTTTGTTTGGTGATCTCGTTTGAGAAGATGTCGTGATTGAGTTATGTTAACATAATTTGTGATTAGTTATCCAAGTGAGCAGATTTGTGGTATGATATATGTTTCATATGATTTGGTTGGTGACTGAGTGAATATGGAGAAAGAAAAAAGAAATGGGGGCATGATTTTTTTTGGAGAAAAGATTGAGTGTTGTTGACTACATTTTTCATGTGATGTGATTAGGGTTGAGATATATTAGGGTTAGTCTGTATCTTATACCACTAATTTTGGGCAATTTAGTGGACCGGCTATATGATTATGAATGGGCCGGTTTCTATCATAAGGAAAAAGGTATGGGCCGCAATGTGGCAATATGTGATAGCAGGCCGGTTTTTCTTATGATGGATTTGGATAACAACAACATGGGACTAAGTGTTATTGTGTGGGCAGAATTCTTCATTGATATGATTATGGGCTGATGTTATTGGTTTAATAATGTTATTGGTGTACGATGATTAAGCCGAGAATAAAATGCTATCATGACAAGTTGACTAGACAATGTTGATCTGTTAACGACATTCAAAATAACATTTGTCCTAGTTTAACGACA
The DNA here is from genome assembly GCA_026074375.1 of Tanacetum coccineum. Taxonomy (NCBI): domain Eukaryota; kingdom Viridiplantae; phylum Streptophyta; class Magnoliopsida; order Asterales; family Asteraceae; genus Tanacetum; species Tanacetum coccineum. The sequence goes on from BQNB010056929.1 coordinate 23,374, forward strand.
TTCTAGAACAACAACACAACAAACACGATACATAACTCTACAAACGATCAGTAATAAGATTCACTAAAACAACAAACGGCTAAAGATTCAGATTACGCTGACAAGTGATCACGGAGTTAATTTGGTATCCCTTATTTGAGATTGAAGTTAAGTTTCACGAAGGCGTCTATTTATTTCATCATCGAGACTTCCTTCTATTTTCTACCCCTTTTCTTCAAACCCAATCTATCGATTGATGACTTGCTTGAACGTATACAGCAGATGATTAAGACTTGGATTATCTAGTTATTTCCTAATGTAAGGAGTTACATTGTAGTGCTCATGGGTTATAGCTATCACTTAAAGGAGTTACGTTGTAGTACTCAGTGTCACACCCAGATGCCGATGTGGATAATTTCAAGAGGTGGTGTACTTCTTATACTTTTAATGGCGGGTATAGAGTACTTATAGATTTAATCTTGCATCGTTCTTCAATCAACAACAGTGCAAGATTAAGTAACAAATTTGGGGGATTTTACTTCATTTTCAAGTTTGGTATATCGGGTTTACTTCACCAAGTGGTCACAACAATAGCCGACAGAATACGAGATTGGTAAGTTAGCCAAAGAGTTTAAAGGTTGAGATGTAATCAGCAATTCTCAAGGGATATTATTATGCTATTCCAAGACAAAGGTACTTCATAGTCTAAGCAAAATTCTTAAAGTTCTTCAACAACATTCATATACAAGACCTTGATTATACCAAGTTTTCTTGATTCTTGCTTTATCTCTTCTACGGTTTCTGAAGACAAGAGGGCAATGCTTTGTTTGGATTTAAAGATTTGTGCTTATGACAAGAATTTCTCGAGTATATGGACGTACACGACAGTGATGCTTCCGAGAGTTCGAAACCATCATGGGGAAAAATGTGTACATCCGAGACTTAGTTGACTTTGATGTTACCATGTTAACTTCCAGGGGGAATTAGTGTATACTACTTTACTTAGTATGGTTTATGAAGTATTCTGCATACGTGAGAAGAATTGTTGCTGATTTCTCGCATGTACCCCTAAACGAATATTCACCAAGCCCTAATAACAAGAAGCAGTGGTCGTTGGTGAGGTTTGACTTCTATAAAATTTCATTGTGCACGTCAATGACAAGTAGAAGATTGTTCAAGCTACCTCAAAGTTTCAGAATCTTCTTAAGATAGGGATGTTGGTTTGGGGGGAAGCTGATTCAGAAACTTCACCAAAAAGGAGTTTATGAAGAAAGCTTTTCAAGACATGCTGCATAAATTGGGGGGAAGTTAATCCAACTCATGCATACTACAATGGTTCCAGAATAAGTAAAGACAATGAAGATCCAAGCTGGAGTACAAGTTTGAAGACAAGGAGAACTCAAAATACATCTTCAGCTTTGGAAGACTTTATTTTATTGTAATTGTACTTGATAGGAACATTGTAAGTAATTCCGTATGTGTCCACATATTAGGGGAAGATTGTTAGCCTTAAAATATGGTGATATATCCGGAATTACATTAGTTCATTTATACTCAAACACGCAGGGACTAGATTAGACTATTTAGGATAGTTTAGTTGTGTTTGGACTATAAATACCCCCTCTATACTTCTATGGAGGGGTGAGGATTCATTATTATCTCATTAAGAGTGTGTCTTTCTCTCTCTAGAAAATACACATCTTTCCTTTTTTCTCTCATCAATAATATAGCTAATCATTTATTTAATCCTCCCCGACCTTCGGATCGTTGTCTATTGTTAGTGATTTCTTATTGTTAGCAATTGGTATCAGAGCACATGGGATGATTAGCTAGATTGTGTGTGCATTTTCTTGGTTAATTTTGATCAAAAGTTTGGTTTTTGAAGGTTTATAGTCTTGTTCTTGGTTTTCTTTGATCTTGACGTTTGTGATGTTAAAGTTTATGTTTTTATAGTTGCTATAGCCTTCTAGTACTAAGTTGTGCAAAAGAAACCAGGCAAAAACGTTCAAAAGGGTGATTTTTAGGTGAAAAACCAAATATTTTCATTCCAGCGAGTTAAGTCACTGTTTGAAGATCTTCGTAGCGAGTTACGGTACTGTACTGGCGAGTTGCCAGCATAGTACACTGTGTGTCAGAAAGTACTGTGTCAGCGAGTTGTCGTCTTGTGCAGGTAGCGAGTTAGGCAGCGAGTTAACCCTTCTTGCAGGTTGCGAGTTAAAGACTAGCGAGTTGGATACTAGCGAGTTAAAGACTAGCGAGTAGAGATTTTTGAAGATATTTATTCTAGCGAGTTATGAACAGGAACTATGTCAGTTTAATTTCTTGCTAGCGAGTTGTCTACTCTCTTCCAGCGAGTTACATATAGCGAGTTACAGGTTAATTGAAGACAATTTTTCTAGCGACTTGTGAACAGGAACTCGGTCCATTTGATTTCTTACCAGCGAGTTGTCAAGTCTCTTCCAGCGAGTTACATCCAGCGAGTTACAAGGCAGCGAGTTGTGGTATTTTGGACATTTGGACTAAAATTTTCAAATTGACTAATTTCAACCTGTAATCCTAACAAACTTGAACAACAATTCACCATTTCATACAATCAATCACCACTTTTAACATATAATCACTAATCATTGTTCGATCAACTTAATCATTTCACAATCAATTAAGATGGCAAATCTTTCGGAAGATATCCAATGTGCCAGTTCCGATACCCGACCACCTATGCTTGATAGGACTGACTTTGCATCATGGCAACAACGAATTCGACTGTATTGTTGGGGTAAATAGAATGAGGTGAACATCTTGAAGTTAATTGATGAACGACCTTTTCAGATGGGAACATTTTGGGAAACTCTTGTAGAAGGGAATGAAGGTGCCTTACATCTAGGTCCAGAACGACCTCGAGTCTATTCTGACATGTCACCTGAAGATAAGGAAAGGTACAATGATGGCATTCGGGAAACAAACACCCTACTTCAAGGGTTGCTAAAAGATATCTACTCTCTTATCAATCATTACACTGATGCAAAGGACATATGGGATAATGTGAAGATGCTCCTGGAAGGTTTGGAATTAACAAAAGAAGACCGTGAATCACAACTGTATGATGACTCCGAACACTTTCGTCAGCACAAAGGAGAGACTATTCATGATTACTATGTTTGGTTTGCCAAACTCATCAACGACAAGCGTAACATCAAGATGACCATGTCCAGAATGCAGTTGAATTCTAAGTTTGTTAATAAAATGTTGCCAGAATAGGGTAGATTTGTAACAGAAGTGAAACTCAACAGAGGTTTGAGGGAGTCTAACTATGATTAACTGTATGCATATCTAAAGCAGCATGAGGCACATGCCAATGAAAACAAAATGATGTTAGAACGATTCACTCAACCCAATGTCGATCCTCTCGCCTTGATGTCTAATGTTTTACAACAGCAGTACAATTCACAATCATCTACAAATCCATCATCCACATATGTTCCACCACACTTTGCTGACAACTCTCAACTTGATTCAGGACTCTCTCCATTGGATAACTTAATTGAGAATTTAACCAACACACTTGCCCTACTCACCCAATGATACAAAATGTACCTTCCTCAAACAAACAAACAACTCAGAACTTCATCTAAACCAAGGAATCAAGTCACAGTTCAAGACGGCAGGGTTGTTGTTCAGAATGTTCAGGGTCGACAGAATAGAGGACAGGGGAACAATGCACAGGGGACAGGTGTAGCTGGTTATGGGGGAGCACAGAACAGAGTTGGGAATGCTAATCCAGGTCAAGCAAGGCAGGTTAAGTGCTATAACTGCAACGGTATAGGCCATACAGCAAGGAACTGCACTCAACCCAAGCGTCCACAGAACTCTAAATACTTCAAAGACAAGATGTTGCTGATGCAAGCTCAGGAAAACGGGGTGGCATTGGATGAAGAGCAATTATTGTTTATTGCAGGTGGACAAGACAACGCTATTGATGAAGATGTGGATGAGAAACTGTTAAGGACTTAGCACTCAATGTGGATAACGTGTTTCAAGCTGATGACTGTGATGCTTTTGATTCTGACGTTGATGAGGCTCCCATGGCACAGACTATGTTCATGGCTAATCTATCATCCACAGATCCTGTTTATGATGAAGCTGGTTCATCTTATGATTCAGACATTCTATCTGAGGTACACGACCATGATCATTATTAGGATGCTATTTTTGAACATCATGAAGAACACGAGATGCATGACGATGTACAACCAAACTACGTTGTTGATTCACATGCTAATTATATAAGTGATAGTAATATGATTCTGTATGATCAGTATGTAAAGGATAACACAGTGCCAGTTGTACAAAGTAATGTATCTTCAGTTCCAAATGATGCATACATGATGATATTTAATGATATGCATGAACCGCATGCCCAATCTGTCTCTGACACAACACAAAACACAGTAGTTGATAATTCATTAACTGTTGAACTTGCAACATATAAGGAACAAGTTGAACTGTATGAAAGACGGGCCAGGTTTGAATTAACGGAAAGAGAACAAAAGATTGATGAAGAATTAAGAATAGTTATCACTGACTGTAATATTAAGGAAGAAAATTTGAAAAAGGAACTTCATTCGTAAAAAGTAGCAACTTTGCTTCTACATCAACCATAACAAGTCAATGGTAGAATAAGTACGTCATTTGCAAAAGTATGTTAAAACAACAAGAAAGAAAACAAATACCTTGAAGTAATTTTTAAGGACATAAAAGCATTAAAAGAAAAGGTCAAGGGATAAGTTATCCTAAAAACCAGTCTTTTCAACATTGTTTCACATGTTGTGTAAACCAAAGCCCTATTATGATGAATAGAATAAGGTAGCTATTGGCTACAAGAACCCTTTATGCCTCACCCGTGCAAAGCAAGTTCAGCCTGCTCTATATATAGTTTAGTGAAGATTATCAAAACAATCAATGACCCGCTTAGTTGCACTACACAGAGGATAACCAAGAGAAACCTGTGAAATCATTAGTATGAAAATGAATGACAAAATGAAAGACCGCAGAGTGCGTACTCATAATGTTAAGATAGCACCACTGATTACACGAAAGAGCAATTTATTTTAACACTTCACAACCACAAAAGCAATTGACCCCTGAGCAAAAATTTTGTCACAAATCTCATCAAGATGAAAGAAGAAGCTCTCAAAAAGCAGACCACCGCCTCAAGACCAATCAAAGCGTTGACGGTGTATCCGCCAAATACACCTGCAACGCTTGTCCCTAGGGTGCTTCCAACAAAAAGTCAAGTGAAAATTAATATTTTTGCACTTATAACAACTTTTTTCTGAATTGAAAACGTGTAAAAAGAAAATACAAACCAACGGGGCTCAATGAAAGGACAGGGTTTAAACAAACCAATTGAAAGTTACCACACGAGGTCATTCCTTTTTCAAAACACTTAAAGAACATTTTAAGGGAATCCAAAAGGCATTAACTAAAGAAATTAAAGAAATGAAAGATATTTTTGAGGAGTTGGAAGCTCAAGTTGACCAAAATGTTATAAATAGGAAGCATGATGAGGATTGAGCCTGAAAATCTTCTTATTTCAAATGAGTAATTTAATTTTTGCTTGCGTGTCCTAAAATAATTGTTTTATATGGAAACGAATTCTGAAGATTACGTATCTAGATTTACTAAAATGCATGAAGCCATCACCATTGTTCAAACACATTATCATTTGTTCCCCCTTTTGGGGAAATAAAACCCTATATGAAGATAGAGCCTTTCTAAATTACGAGATAAGGGATATTTTTTTTTTAAAAGATAATCATACTGAATTAGTAAAACATTTTTCCAATCTTGAGGTTAATCACTTAAATTTACGGTTAAAGTATCAAAACCTTAAAGAGAGTTTTGGAAACAACCCATCTCCACCCGCTCGAAACACTCTTGATTTTGACTCAGTCTTTGTAATCGAAAAAATGAAAGCTTCCATTCAAGGAAAGGACTATGCCATCAAAAAATTAAGAAGGCAAATCTCTTAATTAAAAGAGACCCGTAGTGAAGCAAACCGTACTCTTGATTTCAGTGTGTTGGGATTTAAGATTTGATGAATAACCAAACCACATATGAAGAAAGAAGAAATTTAGAAACAACAAGGACTTAATGTCAAATTTAATTTAGCTTAATATCAAGGTCTAAGTTTTGTCTTGTAAACCCTAGCCACGTCTAGTAATAATAAAGATAGGTAGGGTAATAGTTGTTATTATCTATCATAGTTAGATCTCTCCAATAGAGCCTAATAGTTACTTATTAGTTTTTATGTAATAGTTTCATAGAACACTAATTAAAGTCGAAATAGTAATATAGTTTATGAATAAAAACACTTATTCATAACATTGTTGTTCTCGATTTTGTTATTCCACTGCGTGATCAATCTTATGAATAATCCTAATGGCGAAACGATCTATGAAGCCTACAATTATGGTTTTAAACAATGGTATCAAGCGGTGTTGCTCTTGATATCTTGGATGTTACAAGGTGTATTTAAAGTCGACTGTTAATGATGTATGAAAGTCGAAGTTTTCTATTTGTCTAAGTGATCGATTTAAGTGTGTTTTTAGGTTTTTTACACTTTAAAGGGTTCTTATAAAAAATAAAAAGTGTTCATGTTGTTTTTGGGAATGAAGCAAGATAATTAAAACCCTAAATCTGTCGTTACATATATGCTACCAAAGTGACATTTAGTACTGAAAAAGTGTCACAAATGCGTCGTCTGGATACTGGTGTTTGTATGTGTTATTGGATCTGTACGTGTACACAGTTAAGGTGTTCGTTTTTAGATGGATTGTGCTGCTATAGTGGTTTATAATTATGGTGCGCATTGGGAAGCATGTTGTTGGTAGCGTAACAGGTTAAGATTGATGATCGGTTGATTTGAATGCAGCAGGTTATATTGTTTTTTATTCTAATATAGACAGCACAGTTGCTGAATGTATGTTTACAATGAAACGCATTGTACAAGCGACGATCAGTAAACATACTAGTGTCAACAAAGGCCATGGGAGGGAGAGAATAACATATATTTGTGACTTTTCAACAGATATTTGTGACCAGTTTAGAGACAGCTTTGAACATGAAAAAGTGTTGCTATTTGGTTCGAATGTTTAATATCAGCTAGCATACTTAGTTAAGACTGCTAGGGCTTTATGGTAATTCTGCTAGCTTATGCCGCTACGATACAACAACTGGGAACAGTCGTTTTGATCTCGCACAAATGATGAACATATAGTCTCGTAATAATGGGATTATTTTTGAAGAAAATGGTTATTTTGCCTATTTGTAAATTTGTATGTTGGTGTTTCACAAGTTGCGTGAGTAAGGTTATTGGCTATAAAAGAAAAAAATCGACAAAGAAGCTAACAAACCAAGGAATGTTACCTCACCGAGGTCATTCCATTTTTCAAAACACTTAAAGAACATTTTAAGGGAATCCAAAAGGCTTTAACTAAAGAAATTAAAGAAATAAAAGACATTTTTGAGGAGTTGGAAGCTCAAGTTGACCAAAATGTTATAAATAGGAAGCATGATGAGATTGAGCGGAAAAATCTTCTTATTTCAAATGATAATTTAATTGTTGATTGCTTGTCCAAATAAGTGTTTTATATTGCAACGAATTCTGAGATTACTGTATCTAGATTTACTGAAATGCATGAAGCCCACACCATTGTTCAAACACGTTTTCTGGAACTTGAAGTAGAGCTTTCTAAATTACGAGATAAGGTTCAAAAAGATAATCATACTGAATTAGTAAAACATTTTTCCAATCTTGAGGTTAATCACTTAAATTTACGGTTAAAGTATCAAAACCTTAAAGAGAGTTTTGGAAACAACCCATCTCCACCCGCTCGAAACACTCTTGATTTTGACTCAGTCTTTGTAATCGAAAAAATGAAAGCTTCCATTCAAGGAAAGGACTATGCCATCAAAAAATTAAGAAGGCAAATCTCTTAATTAAAAGAGACCCGTAGTGAAGCAAACCGTACTCTTGATTTCAGGGTGTTGGGTTTTAAGATTTGATGATTACAAAACCACATATGAAGAAAAGAAGAAAGTTGAAACAACAAGGACTTAATGTGCAAAATTAAGTTAGCTTAATATCAAGTCTAGGTTTTCTTGTAAACCCTAGCCTCTCTAGTATATAAAGAGAGGTAGGGTGAATAGTTTTATTATCTATCATAGTTAGATCTCTCCAATGAGAGTCTAATAGTTAGCTTATTAGTTTATGTAATAGTTCATAGTCGACTAATTAAAGTCGAATAGTATATAGTTTATGAATAAAAACCTTATTCATAACATTGTTGTTCTCATTTGTTATTCCGCTGCGTGATCAATGTTATGATATCCTAGATGGGCAAAACGATCTATGAAGCCTACAATTAGGTTTTAACAATTGGTATCAGAGCGGGTTGCTCTTGATATCTAGGATGTTACAAGGTGTATTTAAAGTCGACTTTATGATGTGAAGAAGTCGAAGTTTTCTGTTTGGTCTATGATCGATTTATGGTGTTTTTAGGGTTTTTGCGACACTTTTAAAGGGTTGCCTTTTAAAAAAAAGTGTTCGTGTTTGTTTTTGGGAATGAAGCAGAGATAATTAAAACCCTAATTCTGCTCGTTACATATATGGCTACCAAAGTGACAGTTTAGTGACTGAAAAAGTGTCACTAAAAGGGCGTCGTCTGGATACTTGGTGTTTGTATGTGTTATGGATCTGTTCGTGTACAACAGTTATGGTGTTCGTTTTTAGATGGATTGGCTGCTGAGTGGGTTTATAATTATGTGCGACATTGGAAGATGTTGTTGGTAGGCGTACAGGTTATGGTTTGATGATCGTGTTGATTTGATTTGGCAGCAGGTTATATGGTGTTTATTCTAATATTACAGCAGCAGGTTGCGAAGGTATGTTTTACAATGAAACAGCAGTGTTAAGCGACGAATCAGTAACAGTAATAGTGTCATAAAAGGCCATGGGAGGGAGGAAACATATGATTTGTGACAGTTTTGCAACAGATTTGTGACAAGTTAGTGACAGCTTTGGAACAGAAAAAGTGTTGCTATTTGGTTTGAATGTTAATTCTGCTAGCATTACTCAGTTAAGTCTGCTAGGCTTATGGTTAATTCTGCTAGCTTTGTCCGATACGAGACAACACGGACGCGTTTGGATCTCGAACAATGATGAAATAGTGGCTCGTTTATGGGATTATTTTGAAGAAAATTGGTTATTGCCTATTTGATGTTGTAGTTGGGTTTCACAAGTGCGTGTCTTATCATATCTTAAAGTATAGTTTTGCAGGCTATGACTTTTAAAGATAACTTGTTTGTGCTTAATTGTTGGTGACGAAGACTTGATGAATCTAGCAAAGGTGTACAGATCTAACCTTTTGATGCTTACTATGTTCATTGCTATCACTTTTAAGAGTAACTTGATTGTTCCTGTCTCATTTTATAGGATAAATAAGGATTTTGTCAAGAGGTTACGATCTACTTATATTTTGGTCTTGGTATAAGTTTGACGTCATGTGAATAGTGCAAGACATAAGACACAAGTTTGGGAAATTCTACTTCTTCAACATATGGGTTATACTCATTTTTCTTCATCAATAATTACTACTTGGAGACTACTGAGTTTGAGATTCAAGAGATGGTTAGCATACTTTCAGGGGAAGCTTATTGTTAACATGTTTAACCATCTACATGTACCACTTAAGGGGAAGTGTTAAAATTTGCTTATCGTACAGATGACATGACCCCTATTTAATGATTACAAAAAGAGGAAGAAGACTATATGGTTTGCAGCTTATTTTAAACTGGTGACATGTACAAGAAGATCTTATTTCAAGGGGAAGCTTTGAAGATTGTTTCATACATGAAGATTGTTTAGTAATATAAAATATAGGAAGATTGTTGGGTTTTAAGATTTGATGATTACAAAACCACATATGAAGAAAAGAAGAAAGATGAAACAACAAGGACTTAATGTGCAATATTAAGTTAGTTTAATATCAAAGCTAGGTTTTCTTGTAAACCCTAGCCTCTCTAGTATATAAAGAGAGGTAGGGTGAATAGTTTTATTATCTATCATAGTTAGATATCTCCAATGAGAGTCTAATAGTTAGCTTATTAGTTTATGTAATAGTTCATAGTCGATTGATTAAAGTCGAATAGTATATAGTTTATGAATAAAAACCTTGTTCATAACATTGCTGTTCTCAGTTGTTATTCCGCTGCGTGATCAATGTTATGATATCCTAGATGGGCAAAATGATCTATGAAGCCTACAATTAGGTTTTAACACAGGGCTTTAGGTTTTCAGATCATCCAATTTACTGAAAAAGTTACCACCCTTTAAGAACAAAATGAGCTTTTTAGAGCAGAAAATGCAAAAGTTAAGAAACATTACAAGGAATTATATGATTCTATTAAGATCACGCGTGCTAAGCATATAGAACATACAACTTCCTTAACCACTGAAAAATGAGAATCTAAAAGCCCAAATACAGAATCAAATGAAAAGTATCACTAAGGATCATGTAAAACTAACAGTTCTTGCACCAGGTAAGTATGCTATAGATGTTGAACCAATTCCTCCTCGCAATAGGAACAATAGGGAAATTCATCTAGATTATCTCAGGCATCTTAAGGAGAGTGTAGAAACCCTTCGCGAAATAGTAAAGGAAGCTAAGGTTGAAAGAACCTTAGATAGATCAATTGTCTCTGCTTGCCGTTACACTAAACACTCTCAGGAACTCTTAGAATATGCGATTGGCACTTGTCCGAAACTTTAACCAACGAGATTAAAAGCATGCTCCTACCCCTTTAATTAGGAAAAAGCAAGTTACTTTTGAAGAACAATGTGACACGTCAAATAGTAACACATACAAACATGTAGAGCAACTGACCACTCAGAAGACTAATGTCCCTGTGCCTCCTTCTACAAGAGTAAACTGTTGCACCAATGCTAGCGGATCACAGCCTAGGAGCAATACCAAGAAAAATAGGATCTCGCCAGCTAAAGGTGCTAACAAGAAGAAAGTAAAAGAACACCTTAGGATAAATAAGTCTAACTTAAGAATCTCGAATCGTGTTGATTCTAGTAGTAGCTCTAAGCATACTGTAATTAATTCAAATTCTGATTTTGTTTGCCAAACATGTAACAAATGTTTAATTACTCTCTAATCACGATGGTGTGTCGGGTTGATTATTTCCATCTTGTTTAAGGCATTCCCCTCTAGATCATATTGTTTGTTGCGTAATGTTAAGCAAGTTTGGAAACCTAAGCAAGTTAGGCAAGTATGTTGGTCATTAATGGAGACCCACGGGCAGAATATTCACTTTAGGAGAACAGTATCCTTTAACTAGGTTCACTAAACCCAAAGTAGCACCTGCTAAGCAAAACAAGAATCAGCCTAATTGTGCTAACGTACCAGGGGAACCCAACCCAAATTCGGGATCAACTTTACACAATCTCTCCATCTTTGTCTATTTTCAAATGCAGGTCGGTACCCCATATCGTGTACCTTGTTGGTATTTGGACTCAGGCTGTTAAAAACATATGACGGGGGATCGCTCACGGCTCAGGAATTTCGTGAATAAGTTCATCAGGACAGTTAGATTCGGGAATGATCATTTTGGTGCTATCATGGGATATGGAGATTTCGTGATTGGTGATAGTGTGATTTCTAGGGTATACTATGTGGAAGGACTAGGACATAATCTGTTTTCTGACAGACAAATATTTGAGACACAGATCTGGAAGTTTCATCAGGAAAAATTCATGCTACGTTCGATGATACGGATGTGTTTGTGAATAATAAAGGCTCTCGTGGTTCTAAATTTGGATATACTAGACTTTGTTGAAGAAATATAAGGTTCCTCTCCAATTTGCTTGTTGTCCAAATCCTCTAAGAACAAATCTTGGTTGTGGCATCGGCATTTAAACCACTTAAACTTTGGTACCATCAATGACCTTGCAAGAAAGGATTTAGTACGAGGCTTACTAGATTGAAGTTTGAGAAAGATCATCTCTGCTCCGCTTGTCAACTAGGAAAAAGCAAAAAACATACCCACAAACCCAAAACCGAAAACACCAACTTGGAAGTTCTTAATACCCTTCATTTGGATTTATGTGGACCGATGCGAGTGCAAACAATTAATGGGAAGAAATACATCTTAGTCATCGTTGATGATTATTCTTGGTTTACTTGGGTTAAGTTTTCAAGATTGAAAGATGAAACCCTATAGGTCGTCATCAAATTTCTGAAGCAAATACAAGTCAGACTCAATAAAACTATTCGATACATCCGTACCGATAATGGCACAAAATTTATCAATAAAGATTTGACCGCATATTATGAACGTGTCGGTATTTTTCACCAAAAGACAATTCCTCAGACTCCACAGTAGAACAACGTTGTCAAAAGACGGAACCGTACTCTTGTAGAGGCCGCTAGGACAATGCTGATATTTTCCAAGGCTCCGATGTTTCTATGGGCAGAAGCTGTGGCTACTGCTTGTTACACCCAAAATTGATCCCTCATTCACACTCTTCATAACAAAACCCCATATGAGCTGGTGCATGATAAGAAGCCTGATCTTACCTTTTTCCATGTCTTTGGTGCTCTTTGTTACCCTATAAATGACAGCGAAGATCTTGGAAAATTACAACCAACAACTGATATTGGAATATTCGTTGGTTATACACCTAGCAGGAAAGGGTATAGAATCTACAACAAAAGAACCCGATGAATTATGGAAATTATTCATGTTCAATTCGATGAGCTGACTGAGCAAATGGATCCTATACAACTCAGTACAGGACCTGCTCCTACGTTTTTTACGCCTGGACAGATAAGTTCAGGGCTCGTACCAAATTCGGTTCCTGCAGCACCTTATGTGGGGCCAGCAGTTCCAATTCCAGTTAATTCAGCCGGTACACCTTCTTCTACTACCATTGATCAAGATGCACCTTCTCCAAGTCATTCACCGTCATCTTCGGCATTACAATCTCCAAGTTCACATCAAGGTGTTGCTACTGGATCTACTATCATTGAAGACAATCCTTTTGCTCCTGTTGAAAATAATCCCTTCATAAATGTGTTTGCTCCGGAACCTAGTTTTGAAGCCTCATCATCCGGGGCTATTAGTTCAGCAGAATCAACTCATGTCACTCAACCACATCATTATCTCGAAAAATGAAGCAAGGATCACCCGCTTGATAATGTCATTGACAATCCCTTTCGACTGGTATCCACCAGAAAACAACTTGCAATCGATGCCTTGTGGTGCTTGTATAACTCTGTACTGTCAAAAGTCAAACCAAAGAATTTCAAATCCGTAAAAACTAAAGATTGCTGGTTTCAAGCTATGCAAGGTGAGATTCACGAATTTGATCGACTTCAAGTATGGGAATTAGTACCTCAACCAGACTATGTCATGATTATAGCTCTTAAGTGGATTTACAAAGTTAAGCTTGATGAGTACGATGATGTTTTGAAGAACAAGGCTAGGTTAGTGGCCAAGGGATATCAACAAGAGGAGGGTATTGATTTCGAGGAATCATTTGCACTAGTTGCACGTATCGAGGCTATTCAAATCTGCATCGCCAATGTCGCCAGTAAAAACATGACCATCTATCAAATGGATGTGAAGACAGCATTCCTTAATGGCGAGTTAAAGGAAGAAGTCTATGTTAGTCAACCAGAGGGTTTCGTTGATCCAGACCATCCGACACATGTTTATCGTCTAAAGAAGGCTTTGTACGGTTTAAAGCAAGCTCCCCGGGCGTGGTATGATACCTTGTCACGATTCCTTCTGGACAACAAATTTTCCAAGGGTGCAGTTGATCAGACATTATTCACTCGGAAAACAGGCAAACATATTCTTCTTGTTCAAATATATGTAGATGGTATTATATTTGCCTCGACCGACCCTAAAGCGTTTGACATATTTTCCAATGAGATGAGTTCTAAATTTCAAATGTCAATGATGGGACAAATGTCTTTTTTCTAGGATTACAAGTTTCTCAAAATCCCGGAGGCATTTTTATTAATCAATCAAAATTTACTCTTGAAATATTAAAGAAATTTGGGATGGATTCGTGTGACCCTGTTGATACACCCATGGTGGATCGACTTAAACTGGACGAGGACCCCTTAGGGATTCCAGTTAACCAGACTCGCTTTCGTAGTATGGTTGGCTCCCTAATGTATCTCACTGCCAGCAGACCCGACCTTGTATTTGCTGTATGCATATGTGCTAGGTATCAGGCATCGTCTACCAAAAAGCACCTTCAAGCTCTTAAACGGGTCTTTCGGTATCTCAGAGGAACCATTATTGGGGTCTTTGGTATCCGAAAGACACCACTATGGCACTAACCGCCTATGCGGATGCGGACCATGCAGGTTGTCAAGGAACACGAAGAATTACGTCCGGAAGTGCTCAGTTCCTTGGAGATAAATTAGTCAGCCGGTCATCAAAGAAACAGAAGAGCACTGCGATCTCCACTACAGAGGCTGAATACATTTCCATGTCTAGATGTTGTGCTTAGATACTTTGGATGAGATCACAGCTTATAGGCTACGGATTTGTCTTCAATAAGATTCCCCCTGTATTGTGACAATCACAGTGCCATTGCTCTTTGCTGCAATAATATCCAACACTCCCGATCCAAGCACATTGACATATGACACCATTTAATACGAGAGCAAGTTGAGAAAGGCGTAGTTGAGTTTTACTTCGTGACGATGGATTATCAGCTCGCATACATATTCACTAAAGCATTATCTAGGGAGCGGTTCAAATTTCTACTCCCGCGACTTGGTATGAAGAGTATGACTCCGAAAACCCTTAAACGTCTTCAGGAAGGAGAAGAGGAGTAAAGGATAGTCTTCCTATATCCTATGTATATATGTATATAATTAAAAACAAAAACAAAATACAAAAATATAAAACCTATAAAAACCATAAAAATCAGAAAATAGAAAATACCAAAAATAGTTGTTCAAGACATGTCTTTCGGTTATCGATAACATTTACGGACCTAGAAATG
>BQNB010056930.1:0-38446 GCA_026074375.1 Tanacetum coccineum
AAAGTCGTCCACATTCCCATCGACGGTGAAACATTAATCATTCAAGATGACCAAAGTAAAACCCGACTAAATCTCATATCCTGCATAAAAACCGAAAGGTATATATCCAGGGGATGTCAAGTTTTCGTAGCCCAATTAATGGAAAAGAAGGCGGACGAGAAACGACTAGAAGACATACCGGTAGTTAGAGAATTCCTGGAAGTTTTTCCTGAAGATCTACCTAGTCTTCCTCCCGTTCGTCAAGTAGATTTTCAAATCGATTTAATTCCAGGAGCAACACCTGTAGCCCGAGCACCTTATAGATTAGCTCCTTCAGAAATGCAGGAACTATCTAACCAACTTCAAGAGTTGGTAGACCGAGGTTTAATTCGACCAAGTACTTCACCTTGTGGAGCTCCTGTCTTATTTGTTAAAAAGAAAGACAGATCTTTCAGAAAGTGTATCGATTACCGGGAGTTGAATAAACTTACCGTACAGAATCGTTACCCATTACCCAGGATCGATGACTTATTTGACCAACTTCAAGGTTCGAGTATTTACACAGAGATCGACTTGAGATCAGGTTATCATCAACTGAGAGTCAGGGATGAAGATATTCCCAAGACTTCTTTTAAAACAAGATACGGACATTATGAATTTCAAGTGATGCCATTTGGTTTAACTAACACGCCTGTTGTATTCATGGATCTCATGAATCATGTGTGTAAACCATACTTGGATAAATTTGTAATAGTGTTCATCGATGATATTCTCATCTACTCTCGTAACAAAGAAGAGCACGCAAATCATCTAAGAATTGTCACACCCCGCCAAGGCGAAAACACGAGGGGTAACATCATGAATATCATCACAACACAATGGTGTCAACAATAGAGAATCACTAAATGCATAACTAGAAATAAAAGACACGATGTGTCATGACAATACCGAAAACAAAAGAACGACATCTTGTATTAATGAAAAAGAAGTCTCATCAATACAAAGACAATGTCTCACAAACCTATTAAAACATTCAAGAATTCATGCAAAAAAAACATGAAACAAAATCAAATGAAAACTTCCAATGCAGTCAAACGGTCTCTCTAGCCATTTTTATTTACTTTAGTATCTTCATAACGCTTACCTGAAAATGATGCTTAAACGTCAACACAATGATTGGTGAGAGTCATAGGTTTTACGACACCAATACAAGATTTAAATAAATTATTGTGATTATAAAAACAAAACAAAGCATGGCAGGACAATTAATCTGGCTATTATACACGCTAACATGCATTCAACAACAATCACATTGGGACGGAACGTGTCCCCCGATCCAAAACATAAAACAATGAGGTAGGCGTACCTCGCCGCTCCACTAATAGTCATGGAGAGGAATGATATTCCAAATTCTAGACTCTTCGTACCGAATCCACACAATATCACAAGGAGTTGATCACCTCCAAGGATCTTACCCACAAAGTAGGCGAAACCAATAACGGGTAGGAACGTTACCCACGATCCAAATCACATAACACTGGGTAGGAACGTTACCCACGATCCAAATTAAATAACACTTAGCACATAATATATAATAGCTACATAAAAGTTCATGCGTCAATCAAACCACATAATCATAACAATTAAAACATTTCAAAACATATTTTGCATCATTTCCATCCTAAGAAAACATAGTAAAAATGGGACTATGAAACTCACCTGAATACTCAAACGCAGCTTCAAACACACCAAGCACAATTCTAAAACAAACAAAAAACAACACGTGTTAGCCACGCTACTAAGCCAAAGAGCATAAGCATGTGTAAAAATTATATGATGGGATGTCCTTAAGGGTGTTTATTACCTCATGGGTAACCCTGACACCATGCCTCTCATTAACTACTATCGTTTCACACTTTTCGTAGTTTCTAACAATTTACCCGAAAATGCAGAATTTTGACCTCACTTTACCATTTTCTAAACCATACCTAATGAGCTTTCTAAATTTTACCAAAAATCACAGGTTCAATATCATGAGTTTACTATCTTTATGATTTTTCCACTAATTTATTTCCTCCCTTAAGTGCCCAAAATAAAATCAAACTTTTAACTACTTAGTTTCGGATCTGATCGCACACTAAAAGGTTTGAACCTAAAAACCATATTTAGACTCCAAATCAGAAGCTCTCCTTTCGGGGATTTTTAATAGACACATAGAAATAAACTCCTATAGATTGGCTAATCCTAATTCAAATTTTAAGTGGGGGTTTTACACCTCGTAATCTGACCTAAATCTGACCCGTATTTACTGCTTTGACAACTTTTCTTACAACCAACGTTTGAATGACTTTCGGACCTTAAAAACCTTCGAGGCCGGATGTTCTGGAAACTAGACTCTCTGAGCTACATCATAGACACCGGAAACTTGCCAAAAGCTATTACCATCATTGAGATAACAGCCGAACAACATAGCCCTAAATTCTGCTCTAATCTAAATCAAGTTTTAACGCGATCTAAACCCTAACGAATGCACCCATGTGATCCTAATTAAACCCTAATCATTGTAATATGATTAAACCTCATTAATTTACAGATTTAATGAAACCCTAATTATCCATCTTAATAATTGTTACATGAATTAATGATTAATAATTAACAAAGATTAATTAATACTTACCTTAGAACTTGTTTTCTTCACAAAAAGCAAAACCCTAATTTTTTTCTCCTTCTTTCTCTTGGATCGGCCGATTGATGCACTAGGGGGGTTAGGGATTTTATTTTTTTGTATTTATAAGCCCCTAAACTAATTCTAGATAATTCCTAATTAGAGTCCTAGTTTAATTAGGCTTTTATTTCTTTTTTTCCCTTATTTTTTTCCCTTAAATTCGTATATTACTATTCATGTATAAAAAATATTTTTTTTATCTTTTATTAATTAATTAATTACCTTCAATACCTCAAGTTTTTATAAAAACCCAAGCTAATTTGGTAAACCATTTTGCTTATAAATTACTTTCTAAAAATAACTTTTCATTTCACCAACATACTTCCTATTTTTAGAAATTTAATTAAAACCTCTTTATATTTTACAAAGAACTCATTCTCTTCTCATAGGTCATATTTTCCACATTAATCAACTTCCAAAACTTAATCTTATCTTAAATCTAAAACCTTAACCCCAAACAAAAACTACGTAACGTAATAATTACTTACACAATTAACATGAAACCGCTTAAATCACCAAAATTATTTCCGTGTCACTAAAAGTGAACGAAATGAACTTCACAAAATCCAACATCAATCCAATCCCAATGAGACCGATCACGCTCAATGGATTGATTATCAATCTCACATAACCCACATAAACACATATAAACACGAATAAACACAAATAACACATAACCTATACATTGCAACAGATACATAAGTCAACACTAACGGTTTGACTAACCTGCTCAAGTCATGGTTGTCACAGTATCCCCTCCTTTAGGAAATCTCGTCCCGAGATTTAACCAAAAGGTTCAACTCTATCATTACCAAACAATTAATCGAGGATACTTATCTTTCAAGTAGTCCTCCTATACCCATGTTAACTCAAAGTTACACTTTGAATTCCAACTAACTTTCACAAGATATCTTACTGCTAACAACTTTGCCTGCCCACAAAAAGGTACGCATAGCAGCATAACCGCTCCAACAAAAAGAAACATCCAACTACCTGAACCTCGCCCGTCATCGAGGAAACTCGTCAAAAACCTTAAGTTGCGTAACAACGTCATTTACAACCCGGTCTCGCAACTCATCAAACAAGAACTGTCTTGAAACCAAGTTATAAGTTGTTACAAAGCCCAACGTTTTTGAAGAATCGGCTCGACTTCGAGTTTATTCATAAAATAACTTTAACTAGAATCACACAAACACATCTAAGGGCATACTAAGGTCTACAAGAAACCTTACGTACCCAACTTCAACTAAAACTCTCAATGATCCCTTACTCAACGAACAAGTGTGGATACTCCGTTTACCTAAAGTCCTAAAGACCTCGCTTCGAGCCCAAATGGACCCTAACTACCACCATTCTGCTACATTTTAACCTCTTAACTTCACGGTCCATAATCTCTACAGGTTCCTCAACAAAATGAAGAGTTTTGTCAACCTTAATCTCGTCTAATGGCACATGCAAACTAGCATCCGCTAAATAATTCTTTAGGTTTGACACATGAAACGTGTCATGTACCCCCACTCAATTCTTTAGGCAATCTCAACCGATAAGCTACAGGACTGATTCTTTCAAGAATCTCAAATGGCCTTACATACCTCGGTGCTAACTTACCCTTTTTCCAAAACAAATCACGCCTTTCCAAGATGAAACCTTTAATAACACACGATCTTCTACCTCGAACTCCAACGGTTTACGCTTTTTATCAGCATAGCTTTTTTGATGGCCCCTTGTTGCTTTGAGCTTCTCCTTTATCAACACTTACTTATCAGTTGTTTCCTGTACCAGTTCGGGTCCAATCAAACTACTTCCTTCAATCCCTGCCCATATAACAGGCGATCTACATTTCCTTCCATACAAAGCTTCAAACGGAGCACACCAAATTCTCAAATGATAACTACCACCAAAATCTATAACACATTCCCTCATTATATCCTCCAAAGTCTGAACCATACTTTCACTTTATCCATCCGCTTGAGGATGCTAAGCAGTACTCAAATCTAATCGCGTCACTAACACTTTTGGTAGCGTCTGCCAAAACTACGAGGTAAATCATCCATCTAAATCTGAGTTTATCGTCACCAGAATTCCATTCCTTGCTATTATCTCATCACTATAAAATCCTTGCGCAACATTCACCCTCTTTGAAATCTCTTATTAGCTAAGAAAATGACTACTTGGTCAGTCTATCGACCATCACCCAAATTACATCATACTCACTACTTTGACCTTGGAAATTTACTGATAAAATCCATGGTGATTTTATCTCATTTTCACTCAAGTATCTTAGGCTGTTGCAGCAAGCCAAAAGTCTTTGACATCGCAGCTTTCACCTCTTAAACATATTTCAACAAATTTTGCAACATAGGTAACTATATCTTATTTTTTACCACGTGGCTACCAATACATGTCTCTAAGGTTATAGTACGTCTTATCCGCTCCTGGATGTACCAAGTACCTTGATGTATGAGCCTTATTCATTACTACCATTCTCATCATTCCCTGCTAACAGAACTCATATATGATCCATAAAGTACAAACTCTCGTTCTCCTTCTTTTCCATATGTCAATCTAACCAATGAAGTCTTTCTGGTACGTTCTCTTGCTTGAACGCCTCACTTTGGGCTGCCAATATCATTCCTCTTACTCCATACTGAATGGTCATAGCCATCGCTCGAACACGTCTAGGTTTCACTCGTTCCTTTCTACTCAACGCATCAACCACTACATTCGATTAATCAAAGCGCCACACAAATCATTCTTCAAAGTCTAGAAAGCATCTTCTCGTTCTGCGCCCCACTCATACTTTTGATTCCTCTCAGTTAGGGAAGTATGGGGTTTAACAATCTTAGAAAAGTTTGCGATGAAACGTAGGTAAGTAACCTGCCAATCCTAAGAATAATCATATTTCGGATGGTGTCGTAGGTACTTCCCAATTCTTCACTGCCTCACACTAGTAACCTTAGCATACAACTTCTCCTTCCTCAGTAATTCCAACACTAACTTCAAATGAACTCCATGCTCCTCTTTTTAATAAACGACATTGGTGCTCCTTACGGAAAATGACTAGGTCGTATGAAACCCTTGTCTTGCAACTCTCGGAGTTGCTCAGACAATTCTTGCATTTCCAAGGGTGTTAGACGATATGGAGACTTCGCAACTGACGTCGCTCCATGAACCAAATCTATGCGGAACTCCACTTGTCGTCGTGGTGGTCATCGACAAGTCTTCCGGAAACACGTCAATAAAATCTCGTACGATGGAAATATCACTCAATTTCGATTCACCTACCTTAGTGTTCATTAAGGTTTTCACGACTCCTTGAGTACGTTCACCATGAACCCGAAGTATCTCATCACCTTCCAACGGTATCTTAAAACCTTCTCATGACATACTATCCCAAACTTCCTCTTGGACAACCGGTCCATTCCTACAAGCACATCAAAGCTTCCATGACTCAATGGTATCAACGAACTCCAAGGGTTACGAACAATCAAATAGGATAGCAAACGAATATCGAGTCAAAGGCTAGAATGCATATAGGAGATTCCACATATGCAAATAGACATGGATCAAATGACATAAGAATCCTTTGAAAGAGAGGATATGTATATGCACCGAGTAAAAACGCAACGAAAGAAAATCAACAAGCGTACCACAACAAATGAACACATAAAAAATCAATAGAAAGACGAAAATTCTTATACCAATTATCGACTTTACTCGAAAGACCAAATTAAATAATATTTTTAAAAAAAAATCGATTTAAATTAAGAAGTCCACTTTCAGTAAAAAAAATCGTTTAAATACTAAAAAATTTCTTAAATGTAATCTTTAAAAAATTTATTTTGGTTGTCATAAAAATCTAGAGATGGTTATCTAATGGTATATCGTACATTTCCACTATGAATCACTTTAAACCTGCTTTTTATAATAAAAAAAATCTATTTACAAGAACGTTTTATACACATTTTCTCCAAACACCCAACATAATACTTCCAAAGGTTTTTTAATAATTCAGACATCAATTATAAAATATGTTACTCAAACAAAGGACACCATAATACCAAAAGGGATCGTAAAACACCGTACAGACTCTAACACAATTCTATTGTTTGAAAACGAAAGAAAATACCAGGAACCATATACTCAAAATAAAATCAAACGAACTCGTACAAGAAAACTCATGCAAGACGTTACGTACCCAAAAGAAAACGTAAGGTCTTATCCAAAATAACGATCAACAAAGCAAACCTAAAAGCATCGATACTAACACGTCGCCAACGGGTTACGAAAACCAAGGGATATACAACCAAGGGAGTAATGATCCACACTAATATGTTAGGAACAATTAGTGCTTAAAAGAAACGTTTGATACTCATACGAGTAATCAATGCAACGAAAGAACTAACGAAACGCGCCTATAATCGAAAGAGCAGATTCCGAACAACCAATATACATCGAGACGTCGAATAGGAAAAATCAGGTATCCTTACTAACAAAGTACGATGAAGGGATGCTAAGCTTAGACTTAGGAAATCCGAACAAACAACCGAGCAAACGAGCAACCTCTATAATAGCAATACTAGGTATCCACAAATACTAGATAGAAGGGAAACTTACTATCTATACAACTCAACTTAACATATCCTCCAATTAGGGTAAGAGAATAATTCTCTACCCATACCACCATCCTTATCATGAATACACATATCAATAAAAAAACATATTACACTACCACCTTACAACCAAACACAAATAAATGCAATCATGGTCACAAGTCTACGTGTGTGATGCCTTTATAATTATGTTGGCCACCATAATTATAAGTGTCTCCTTTCACACGTGTACTTACTTCCAAGATTACCCATATCAATCATAATTCACATATAAGCACATATACCACATTGCACCTCTTAAACCACTCTAACTTAACACATAAAGGATGCTCTATCAAACAACTACTTACCTGTATCAAAATAAAGTCGAAACGACATAAAGGAACGAAGGTCTTGCAACAATTCCCAAAATAAGAAATATCCGAAAGAAATAATCAATAACAACATGACGAGGTAAAGGACGGGATAAACTTATGTTGGGCCTTGCCGTGGTTGACTTTGCCTCCCAAACTCACCCGACTTTCGCGGGTCTAGCCCTATTACACGCATCCGACGAATGATCAACTATCCTATCTCCTTCGGTTTCACAAGAGGCTCCTTATAACGCTTAAGTCCAGTTGGGAAAACGGTTCCCCAACGAGACTTCTTACGGGTAGGGGAAAAACATAGCTAAAATACTAAGAAAGTAATACATATCATATCAGATAATGGAAGGCAAAATAACTAAAATGACAACTGCAAAATATGAGATATATAAGCTATGCAAAAATAGAGGGGAAGCATAGCAGTTATAGCATTAAGCACTTAAGAGCTAAATGCATCTACATAAAGGACCCCTAGGTTATAGTCTAGGCTCAACAGTCAAGTGTGATCTCCCTTGGACTCCGGGTGGAATTATTTATAGGTTGGAAGCCTTTGTCCCCTCTCCAATTGGTTGTGGAAGAAGTGATTTCAGAATAGCTTGAATGTGGCCTCTATTTATAGGTATCTGAGTGTGTTACGGTGTAACTGATTTGTGGGTTATGCCGTAACCTTGCTGATGTCGACATTCCAAAATATAGGCAAAAATGAACTTTATGGCGTAACCAATTTTTGGTTACGCCATAACTAATTTTTGGTTACATCGTAACTAGTTTTTGGTTACACCGTAAACCCTTCAGCAAACTTATAGTAAATGCAATTTTGACTTCGGATTGGTTACGGCATAACCACAAAAGTTGTTACGCCGTAACCATTAAATAATTTCCATAAATTCGTGATCTTCATTCCATATATGAGGATCTTTATGGTTACGGCATAACTAGCTATTGTGTTACTTCGTAACTCTAACTTTGGCAAGATTTCCTTCCATCTACATGGTTACGGCGTAACTAGATATAATGTTACGCCGTAACGTGGTCCTTGATCTTCGTACTTGCTTAATATATGTTACGGTGTAACCATTTTTTAGGGTTACGCCGTAACATCCTTCAGAATTTACATTTTAAGTCCCTTTTACCTTGTTTCTTGTCACATTCCTACATTTCACCTAAAAACTATAAAATGATAGAAAATGTCTAGTTTTTTAGTATTAGTGAAACATTTGCAAGTAATATAGGGGGTAATTTGACACTAAAAAGTATTAAATATTTGATGTTATCAACATGTTTCAAAGACTTCTGCTACTCTAGTATCACACGTCCTTCTTGAAGCGACAAAGTGTTAAAGTTAAAGAATATCAAGAAAGACGTATTATTATTAAAGCTTTCAAGTCAAAGACTCAAGAAAAGTATGAGCATTCGGTCCAAAAGTCACAAGTACACAAGATGGCAAAGATTACAAGATGGCGAAAAGAGATTATGCTTGGTTGATGATCTCAAGAAGCCCAAGATCACATTCATGACAAGTCAAAGACACAAGTCAAAGCCTAAAGTCAAAGATCACTACAACATATCACAATTTAATTATTGAAGTTAAAGACTACAAGCTCAAGACTAAAGTCAAAGCATAGTATGTTAGGTTCTAATTTTTGTAAATTGGAGTGACCTCCCTTAGGGGGAGATTGTTAGGAATACGAAAAGTATCGGTCACTTCGAATATAGCTAGTCGTAGCTCGTAGATTAAATATATGTAATGTTGGTAAGCTAACCGGGCCAAAGGCTCATGGAAAGCCCATGTCTAAGCCCATGGCCGACCTTAGCATGGAGTATTTATACCCTCTCCACACATGGAGAGGGTGTTGGTTGGTTTATTTTTACACTTAATCTAATCTTTCTTTCTTTGTTACTTTCTCTCACTAGAACCATCCTCCCATCCACTTTCTCTCTCTAAATTTCTTTATTGTTCTTTGGTGTTATAGATTACTAGTATTCTACAGTAAAGATGATGGTAGCTAAAAGTGGATGATCTCTAACTATTTCATAAGTTTTAATCAGTAATATATTTTACGAAAACAACCTATTGTATAAGCGTTTGCATTAGAGTTTGTAAAAAATGTTTTGTGTACTTGTTATAAAAGATTTCATTAAGTATTTTGACATGATGAACTTAGGTCAAAGTGCGATATAAGTATTACTTAAGAACATAATTAGAGTTTCACAACCAGATATAATATTAAGTATTTAGAAGTAGATATGACGGAAACTGGTCAAGGAAGGAATGACGATATTAAAGGCGTGAGATTTACTAGATGAATACGGAGATGCACACGAAATGAGTGTTAAGAAATCGAGGACCAAAGAAATAAGAATTTAGTTAATTAGGAATCGTAGAACTAAGAATTAAGATAAATTAGAATTTAAGAAATAAAATAGTAATATAAATAGATGATTTAAGAAATTAAGAATTAAGGATTAAGATAGATTAGAATTTAAGAAATAAAATTAAAAGAATTAGGATTTCAAAGCTAAATGAAATAATATAAAAGATAATTAGACATGTTTTAGTAATTTAACCCATTACCCCAAGTTAGTTTGATAAAACGACACTAATATAGGCACTACAGTGTTTTTGCTTTACAAAATTGGTGTTAGAAGTTTTACATAAAAATCATGTTTTCGTAAGAAGGTTCTCATATTAAGTCGAGTATTGTGGGCGAGGTTAGTAGAGGGTCACGACGGTGGTGTCCTTATTATCTAGGAAGAGTAATCGTAGTTGCTGACGTCGTATACCAAAAAGAAGGGTAGAACCAGTTAGAGTTTGAACAATGAGGATGATCGTTGCTAGTGATCTCATAGTTGATATAAAAGATTTTAGAAAAGCATCTCCCGATGTGAAAACATCAAGGAGCGATGTGTAGTCGGGTGTATAAGAAGTTGAAGATGATGGTCTATAAATCAACGTTTCTATGGGCAAAATTCGGTGTCAATGATTTGGAGCGTTCAAAAATTCTTATTGATAATCAGAGGTGTTTGGTTTGTTTTCAAATGGCCAAATAGTGTGTAGACATAGTGCGTGTCCCTTCTCGGTAGCATGGTTTTAAAATTTGTTCACGACGTTTATGAGTATAAAAACTTTGACCATAAATGTAGTTTGGAGCAACATTGTTTGAAGTTTTCATTTATTACAGTCATTGTGAAAAGATGTTTGTAAAAATTTATGTATCGACTAAGCGATTTTTCGTATATGGTCTAGATTTTTGATTTTCAAGAAAATTTGATGTGTGAACATGTGTTCAAACGATATATATTTAAAACCATTGATCATATTTGTACTTTGTAAAGTTTGTTAAGAAAACGTTTTAGTTGTATAAAAATTTTGACCGAGAGACTTCGGGTCATCCATTCTAGTACCATCTCTGAAACACAAACACTAGGGCAAGCATTGTTATTACGGATGATGTGAGGAACTCAGCCTATGTTCATCACTCTCTCATGACTCCTATTGTCCTATTTGTAGTCTCCAAGGTCCTAATTGTATGACAATTCCACTTATTGCGACTACGCTGGTCAGTGAGTTGTTCTTAGTGCGGCTAAGGATGTAATCCCATTTATCAGTTTAGAATGCGGTGTATTCAGACTTTCTAACAATGTAAGTAGTGTGGGGGAGACCAGACATGTGATAACCGTGATGAAATAGCATATGACAACAACTGAGTAGTTGTATACCCAAATTAGTATATAAAGAAAGTATTTCAAAATAGTGTTTTTAAAATAGTGTATCCCAAATAGTACAGCCAAAAGAATATATCCAAAAATAATGTATTCAACGTTGGCCGTCCGATAACTCAATGTTGGAACGTATTCAAAATAGTGTTTAGCAAAGTATGAGTATGCATGGCGACATTTTGAGCATTGCGAGGCAAGCATGTCAGCTAAGTATAAGCGGTAGAGATAATATAGTAGTAAGGCCACATGTAAAGCTTGCAAGGAAAGCACGGGCAATAGGAATGGGATAAGCATTCAAGGCGTCATGTAATACAATTAAGGCAACATGTAAGTCAATAACAGATATTGATGATTCAAGTAATAGCAAGCATAAGACAATCATCGGGCAATAACATAACACATAAAATAGGTAAGTACACATAAGGTCGAGGTGATTTTTTAGGTGATCTTAGGATTTTATTTCCCCCTCCTCTAACATAACTTAAGAAAACTAACCCCATCATTTCATGGTCCTTCGTGAATTAGGCATAGTTAATTAGGCTATGCATAATTTAGGAAAAACTATGAAATGCTCGGGCTAGTCAACTTTCGTCATGTTCTAGGTTTTGCAAAAAAATGTTTTAGTTGGTTATAGTCGCGTTTTTATTTTTGAAAAATGGCATTCTCTATAACCTTGGCTCTGGATATCAATCTGTCACACCCTTTTAGAAGCGGAAAAACGGGATGCGACATAATGATTTACATCGCACAAGATATAAGATTACACCAAAATTTAATACCAAAAATTTGGTTTACAATGTTACATTGAATACAATCTTAACTATGAAATACACATGTGTCCTCGGAAAATTATCGTGGTCATTGTAAAATCTTGTACTCCTTTACCTCCAATCTAAAATACTGATCACCTGAAAATGATACTCGAAAAGGTCAACATTACATTGGTGAGCTCGTAGGTTTTAGGAAAAACTCAGTTGTTGTGCTAGAATATAAGAGTGGAAAATTGTGCAATATGAAAGCAGAATGCATATAACAGTATTTAAATTATCAACACGTCAACACATCATACCAGGGTATCCCACCCAAATCAACATATCACATAACCCGCATACTTATAGTCCTCCGAACCTATCGCCTACCAGCTGGAGCTACACTGTCGGCTAAATAGTGCAGTGCAGAAATTCCCAGTAGAACTTCGCATAAATAGATCTCAAGTATTCGCATAGCATTCACATAGTGTTCACATAGCATTCATGCATACAATCATAGGCACAACATTGTCCAAAAGAATTAAAGGTTTTTGCACAGACTTTAAAAGTAGTTGAAAAGGTTTTGAGTATCATTTTCCCCCACCCAACGGAAAAGAGTTAAAAAGTGGGGCTACGAGAACTAACCTTAACAAGATAATAAGTAGCAGAGAATATGATAGTCAAACAACGGCGTACAACGGCTTCCTGACACGACCTAGCAATTTGTTTGACTTAGAATTATGTTTGAAATGTGTATTTAAAATTGATGCATAGGAGTTTTGAAAATCGTTTTCGTATTACTGCTTTTAGTCTTAGTGGTTGTGTGATGGTTGGTGATTTAGACTAGGAGAAGACATGTCAAAGTACGTATATTAGATTTTATATACTTATACAATTTAAGAAAAATAGACAAGTAAAATAACAAGATTTAAATAATAGATATTAAGAAATATGTTCCGATAAGCTCAAGTTATCAAGTTTAATTGTATTGATTGCAAGAAATGACGCGTTTTAATTACATAAAACAATTTAGAGAAGTTTTATAATTTATAAAATTATAAAATATATTTTTCGTCTTTTAGTCGATTTATTAAAACAATAATATTTTATTATTTCGTCTTTTTGTCGGATTTCTAATAAAGTATTTTTTAGTAAAATATTCTAAGTATAATAATTTTATAAAATTTCGGCATGACCCGTTCGTTTATAAAACGTTATCCAAGGTCTTAGACCTCATTTTTCAAACACTTTTCCCAAATAATTCAAATTCCGACAAAATGCCAAAATTCACGTTTTTGACTAAATTCTTACCAAACACGTTTCTAAACGACTATTTAAACTATTTTGAACTTCTATAAATATAAGTATACCAAAAATCCGTTTTACACGTTCAAGTTGACTAGTTTTCACTTATTGGGCCTTAAGGCCCAATATTTGTTTAAAATCTTTAGTTTTAGTATTTAATATATAATAGGCCTAATAATAAGTTTACAGTTAGCCCAATAACATAAAATTTAATAATATCAATAAATCGAAAATAACAAAGTCCAATAAGCAAAGTAGTAAGTCAACGAAATAAGCCGCGTGGTCAAATAAGCCATTAGCCGTGAGCTTAATAGGCACTTATTGGGCTTTTCGGCCCAATAACCACAACTAGCTATCTAACCACTTTAAACGACATTTTCCCGACTAAAACGGGTATTACAAATATTTGAAAATAAGTCGAACGAAAAGTCCTAAAATTATGCCGAAGCTTATTGGGCTTCTAGTTGGGTCATGGCCTTATTATGACCAAAACAACCTTTCCGAAAAATTCCAAGTCTGAAATCGAACATCGAGTTATTAAATATACGATTAAATATTTCTAGTACTCAAATAAGCTAAACGATAAGTTGTGAAAATAAGCCGAACCATAAAAAGGAGTAAATAAGGTCACGACTTATTTACCCTTTTTGGGCCATGAGTTATTTAGCCCAAAAACCAAATATGTAGCTTTTTAAATAAGCTAATGAGTAACATAGTACTTTTAGTTCTCGAAATAAGCTACCAAAATAAGTTATAAAAATATGATAAAAGAGGTAAATAATCAAAAATCATTTTTCCCTTATTCTTTTTTTGCCGAGACTATATAAGCCCCAAATAAGCACTTTTGTGCTTATTTATAAGCTGAATGAGCCAAATAAGCTATAAGTCCTTTATGTACAAAAAATATTATTCAACCATCATAATTAAAATATTAAAGTGAGTTTTTCCTTATTTTCCTTCTTTTTGAACTCAAACCAAACACACCTTTTATATTTATTTTAAAACTTTTAGCTTTCGATTTTTAGAAAACGCACCATACAACCAACATCTATGCATTATTAGACATTCAAAAGTACAAGAATTTATGAAATAAAGTGACTTACAAAAGAGGGTTTTAAAGACGAGGTCGACACGAAACCGACAACCCAAATGTTGTTTTTATGAACCCACGCCTATTTGAGTTAATCCGGAAACGCTTAAACCTTCATGTTTTTTAATCAAAGGTGGAAAAATGTATGGATTATGTGTGTGTTTATGTTGGGACGTGAGCAAGAGGAGAGAAAAAGAAAACTTTTGATTTCATGTTTTAGATACTATGTGTTTTTAAGAAAATAAAATGAAGGATATAGTGGTACCATGGGAGACATGGTAGCTAAAATAGTGCCTTGTTGTCCCCTATGGTCTCCTAACCGGTCAAGCATACTAGGGGGAATCCTAGGTGCGTTTTGTCGCTTGTCGGATTAACTAAAGCCGTTAGTTTGTGATTTAAAATGTGACTCGAAAGTTCCTTGCATTTTTAACGAATGTAAAAATGTTTTTACTTAAACTTTGAATATTCACACTATAGGTTTTAGGGTTAAATTGTTCAAGATTTTGATGTGTCAATGTGTGGTGTTTATATATGATAGTTCAAGTTTTAAATTTATATTTTGCCGACTTAACCAAAAACAACACTTTAACGGGCAGTGTACACGGTCGATGGTAGATTCGTGGTAACTAGGGTGTCGAACACATGAAGCGAGGTTAAATCTCTCAATTTATTTATATTTTGGTTTATCTAATATAAGTTAATTCTAATCTAAGTCAAACCTATGCTAATCCTACGTTTGTTTTAATCCTAATTCTAACAGGTAAAAATGGGGGTTTCAGCTTGAGAGACTGGTACTGGTTTGGTTGGTGACTACAATCAATTCAAGACACTTTAACCCATGCAAGCAAATTAACAAAAGATAAAAGAGCGGTCAAGCCTTATGATAGAAAACTGTATTAGCCATCAATAATCCGATTAGAAGTTGGTTTGTTTATTCAGTGCAATGATTACTTATCTCGAAGAGGCATATCATTCTTAGACTTAGGCGGGACTTCATCCTAAGACCTAGACACATTAATTCTGTCACAATTAAAGTATCCGCATAAAGCATCCTTATTACCTGATTATAATCTATCTTAGGGATTAAAGCAATGGTGATCTTGTTAAACCCTAGCTCATAGAGACTTTACCCACTTACTACTTAATGGCAATTTATACTCTAGTAGTCCACTTGTCCAACTATCCAATGGAATCAGAACATTACTTGTTGAATTATCTAGATTCACCTACTAGTCAACATGTTCAATAAACCAAAGGCAGATTTCGTTAACTAGTTAAGCCAGAAGAGTATCCTTAGCACGATTTTAGAAGCACAATACTTGTGATCCTATGGTTCTAGATGTATAAATCACTATATGGAGAGCTATCCCGACATCTAGATTACTTGGTCTGTATCACTAGATCCAGTTGAATGATAGGTCGCATACAAAAGCACGTAAACAAGTATGAATTGATAAACATAAACAAGCATGCAACGATAAATTAAGCAATCGAGATATAAACAAAA
This sequence comes from Tanacetum coccineum, assembly GCA_026074375.1. Taxonomy (NCBI): domain Eukaryota; kingdom Viridiplantae; phylum Streptophyta; class Magnoliopsida; order Asterales; family Asteraceae; genus Tanacetum; species Tanacetum coccineum. The sequence continues at coordinate 16,054 of BQNB010056930.1, forward strand.
CCAAACATTCATATCTTCATAATAATGGCTAATACCCGAAGGTATTAGCCTTCAAACATCATAATTAATACAAGAGTAATTGTTTTAGCCAAGGTAAACTAACCGAGTTAACGAATGATACCAAAAACAGAACGATTACAAAAGTATAAGAAATTACACGTTGTCTTCTATGGATTGGAATGCGTTGCAAGACCTCTTTTGCTCTTTTTCTTCCTTTGAATATCGCTTTATGTGTTTAGGTATTGAGATATGATTTAGCACACCTAAGCTCATTTTTTATTTTTGTATTTATAGGGTCAGAAAGTCAGTTTGTAACGGCGTATCCAAGGGATTGGATACGGCGTATTAGAGTTTCTTGGAGTAGGGACCACGTTTGATATCTTCAAGAATATTCATATACTATATCTTCGATACGGCGTATTGACTTCTTCTGGATACGACGTATTGATCTTCTTTACTTTTGTGGTCCTTTGGGTGAGGTTGCAGTCACGGATACGCCGTATCTTCCTTGATGGATATGACGTATTGGTAGTCAGAATAGTAAATCTTCAAAATATCTTTATTTAAGCTCCAGAATGCGCGCCTTTTGCTAATATTCCACCAAGTACTCCATAATTACTACAATTCTCAAATATAAACGATTAAGTAACAATTCTTTGCAATAATTATACAAAATGGGTTAATAACATGGGATAAATGATGCTATAAAATAGACGTTATTTGATGTCATCAAATATCCCCCCACTTGAATCCTACTTGTCCTCAAGTAGCCTTTAAAAGTCAATAAAAATGTATCCCTAAGGATACTTTCCGTTAAAGCATTTATTGATCTATTACAAGTACACAACCAAACACCTCACAAAATAGGAAGATGAAAACACTCAAATCACTCAACTAATCTATGTGGTAACATGTAACTAATTCGCTCAATTGCTCGGCTCTGTGACGATTATCTATCAAAAGGCTTTGGCAGGTACACATCTCCACCGCTAAAGCTAAGGAGTAACAAGTTTATAAAGGTAAATATGGGTTTTTAAGATAAGGCTTAGGGTTGATCATTCTACAATCTTTTCACAAAAGTACCACTCCAACAAGGCAGTACTGAACACATACATGGCCGTAACGACGGAATAGACATGTGTGTTTGATCACATCCTCATTTGAATTTAACCAACAGTTAGGATGAAGAATGATATAGGGTAGGATTTCTAACTTCACCATAGTAATAAACCAAAAGGCAGCGTGAGACCTGCATACATGGCCATAACGAACGGAATAGACAAGCACGCTCGATCACATTCCTCATTCCTGCGTAAACCCGGTGGTTAATGATTAGGAAATGAATTATTTGTTGTTAAATAAAACTACAAAACAAATTAGATTAAGTTCTAAAATACAAGTTGCTAGACACTTTTTCCCGACCGTTACCATGATAAAGACACAACTATTTACAACGTCTTGATCATAGATCAAAAACAACAACCTAAGTTGGCGTTCCCATAACGGTCAACTTCCCAAACATCCCATACTTTACATACTTTACAAGGCAAGTGGTGATATCTTCCACTTTATACAATACTCTACATCGTCGATTTATATCAACGAATAATCGATCATTTGTGTAATTCCTTCGGTAGTTACGAAACGATTATCTTCAAATTTTCATTCTCTTTTTTGGATTTTTCTAATTTTTTTGATTTTTTTGAACACTATACTACGGAACTCGGTGTAGTTTCACCATCTTCACGATCATAATAATTCTGGAAAATTCCTTCGATAATTCTTCGTTCTTCGGACGTACCATTAATTGCGATGGTAGTAAAAATACATGAGTTTTGACTATAATATACATTCCCATTTGCAATGTGCAAATTTCTTCCAACCGTACCAAAATAGACACAAGACTCGGGAAATACAAACTTTACACTTTAAGCAACTAGCAACTATAAAATAAACTTAATCTAACAGGGTAGGCTAAGGTGTAACAAAACAAATAATTGGTGTAGTTCCTAAAGGATTGGCTCTACGGGTTGTTCTAGGGGTATCTTACTCTTAAAGTGAGAGTAAACAAAGGGTTTATATGGGGGTTAACTAACCGGTGTAGTTAGTTAATAAGCAACATGTAAAGGCGATTTAGGTGTAATCCTAAAATTTACCAATTTAAACAAGTTACTCCGTCTAAATCCATAGTACTTATCACTGCGGTCTTGAATAGATATACCAAACCAAGTTCTAAAGTCTACAACATCACCGGCACACTCATATTTTATGGAATTTGGGTAAACATTTGGAAACGGATAAGGTTAGATCCTCACAATATCTAACAAGGGTTATTATGTCCGGGTTATGTAACATGTAATTTCATAAAAGTTTGCTTGAATTTTTTTTAAATTTGAGCATAATTTAAGCATTTTAGTGTGAAAATTGGGACAAGTAAACATTCTAATTCCATCCCCCCACTAGAATTATACAATGTCCTCGTTGTATAGATAAAACATTAAATACGGGAATTAAAAAGAATTAGATTGAGAAACTCCCTGATATTTGCTCGGTAGATTCTCCATATTGAGTTTATTAGCAAGATTTGTGTTGAACAGCCGTCTTGAAGTTTCAAGACTCCAACACTTTAAGATGAAAGACGTGTGCATTCCTATCTTGGTACCTAAGTTATTTAAACTAAACTAAATACGGTCAGTTTTGGGCATAATCCGTATCAAGTGTATGAATTACGCCATATTGCCAAAACTGACAATAATGTTTTTAAAGTGCATAAAAAATAAAGACTGCTAACGTCCAGACAATTGAAAGCAATAACTTCACGAGGAAGGGTCTTCAAACACTAATCTTCGAACGAAACACGATAGTCGTAACACACGTCCCCGGCAACGGCGCCAAAAATTGATACGCCCAAACACACTCTATATAAGTATATAAGGATGTAAACAATTATAGTATAGTAAGTATTTTCCGTCGGGTTTAAGATAAATGCTTTTAACCCAAACGTTATATCAAAAACCTCCCAGGTCGTTTTCCCTCGACGAAGCGTGAATTGACAATCGGTAACGTTTGTGATCACGCATTTTGAATGGTTTATAAAGATTTTTGAATTGGTTTCTATAACTACTAATAAAAATGAATAAAACATGTAAAGCACGTAAACATATAAGGCAATTAAAAATTAAACACGAAAAAAAACAATAACGGGAATTTAATAAAACGCGATATTTAAGCATCTACATCAAATTTAACCCCTACGAACGCAAATCTAATTTTTGAAAATCCTAATTGACTAAAAATAATTTTCAGAAAAAGAATTTTATTTTTTTGCTTTTTATTTTATTTATTATGAATTAAAAATGACTTTAATCTAGAAAAATTAATTAAAAATAGTAATCTAACTCTAAAAATTCTAGAAAAATTATGAAATGTACTTAAGACAATGAGGAATCTATTAAAAATACTAACTTGAAAATTTGCTTAATGAATAAGCAGTAAATAAGAAAATAAGCACGGAAAGCTGTTATCCTAAAAACCTATATCAATTAAATGATGCAACATGTGTTTGAAAAAGACCCCAGGGCAGATGGTTAGTGTGTGTTGAGTTGAGGTGTGTGTGTGCAAAGGGAGAGGTCACAGGTTCGAAACCTGTGACCATCTCTTTTTGCAAATCATTTTTATTTTTGTAAACTTTTTGCAAAAACTGAAAGAACTCATTAAAATAAGTAATTTTTATAACTAGAGCTTTTATTGAAACAAAAAAGAATAAGCTCAGAATAAGCTTTTCAAAGCTGACAGACTCTAACTTATAGCTTTTTGTGTAATAAACTAAAACTGTTTTGACATTATGACTGAATAAGCAAATAACTAACCTAATAAACTAAAAAAAACTATCTACCTAGACCTATTAAGCTAAAGAAATAAAAAAATAAGCAAATTCCATCAGCTGATAAGCCTATTGAGACCCTAAACAGTTTGCACAACTTTAACAAGGAACTTTGACAGTTTTGTGTCTAACATTTTTGATACTAAGAATAAGCCACAATAAGCTAAGTTCAAATCATGAAAACTAAAAACAGATGAAAATCAAACACCAAATAACTCCTAAAAGCTAACTTTATGAAATTTGAACTACAATTAAGCTAGAAATTAAACTGTCAAAACTGGCAGTTTACCCTCAATTAATTTTTTGGCTTTTTAGAGTTTGAAAGTGGCAAACTGCAGCCCTCATTTTAAGCTACTAAAAGTGAATGCAAAAACTCAAAAGATGAAAACAGATCAAACTTGATGTTCAAGGAGCTTATATAAACAAATTCAGACCTAAATACTAACTTTATCTAATCTAAACTTGCTTATGAAAATTAGACTTTTAAAACTTTAAAGATGAAACTTAAAATTGACTAATACCAAAAGGACAATTGCATTCTATCAAAAACCACTTACTACTGCATCATTAGTTAAAAACAACCATGAAAATACACCAATCATCACATAATAAAAAGCTAATCAAATCAACTGGATTGAAAAACCAAATTACCACAGATTCAACCCATGGTTACACTAAACTTTAATTTTGATTTTTAGCTTTTAAAAAACTTAAAACAACTGATTAACAGACTTATTAAACGTTATTTAGAATTGACTCAAGACCATAAAGCAACTTTTATCCCATTTTGACCCTTGTGCCAAACACCCCTTTAACTTTTGATTTTCTATTTTTAAACTACAAAGATCCTAATTAGGCTCAAACTTAGACAAACAGATAACTAAGCTATTAAAGGACAGATAAGCACAATATAACAGAAATTAAGCACAATAATCAGCTAAACAAAATTAAGCTAATAAAAAGGATTTTAAGGCAGTTTTAATGAAAAGCTAAGGCAAATGAACTACTTAAACTCTTAAAGACTAAATAAGCATAATAGAACTGAATTAAGAACAAATAAGCCAAGAATAAGCAGTGATTAAACAGGAATAAGCAAAATGTAGGAAATAAGCAACAAAGAAGAGAAAATGAGGTGTACCTTAATCCCAGCTAAACAGGGATGTAAATTGCTCTTAAGAGCTTAGAATTAAGCTCCAGTAAGCTGGTAAAGGTCCAATAAGCTCATCCATGGCTAGCTTATCATCCATATTAAGCAATCCACAATTAGCAAAGGAATTTAAGTGTTTTGGTGAGTTTAAGGACTAAGAGTGGTGTAGTAGCTTAGACCAATAATTAAGAGCTTATTTAGATTAGAAAACAGCTTAAGTAACTTTTAGAGATTATTGAATAAGTAAACTGACTTGAAAAATATAAAGGACAAAAATTATGTAAAAGTGAATTTCATGAATAATAAAATGAATACAAGCTTTTGAATAGTAAATACATCAAATGAAAGATAATAAGCTGCTAATAAGCTTCCTAAAACTACTCTAAGCTACTCCTACTCCTAGATAACTTCAACTGTGTGTGGGGAGCTCCTATTTATAGCCATGAGGAGAAGGTTCTGGGTCTTTAGAACGCTCCTCAATCCTCTAATCTCCACCCTTGATCTATATCTTGGCCTCCAATCCACTTTGTGAGCCGTTAGATCAATTCCACATAGTTGTATCCAATCAGGATGCTCAAGATCGCCAGGGTGTCATTCCCCTGAGTCTTTTGCAAGTGAAAATAAAGGAGGGAAAAGGGACGAGGCAATAGTAATTTTGACCACATGCTTATATAATTTTGACTAGGAATTGGGTGGATTGACTTTGGTTTTAAGTTTGACCGGGTAAAAGGGTATTGGGCTTTATTTTAGTTTTGGGCTAGAAAATCGGTTTATGGATTAAGGGTTTATGTTTGATAAGATATTAGACTTAACAGACTGAATGGTTTAATAGGTTAAGGATTTGGGCTGACCCGGCCTATTAAGTAGGCCCGAGTTAGTCCGTAAAGTATGGGTATGCCTTCGGCTCTGGCTTTTTCATCCTCTTTCCATTCCCGTGCTCGGGCTTGTCCGTTTTTGCTTCAATTTTATCGTTTTTGATATATATCCTAACCTGCAAGACACAAATCACAAAACAAACGTATACAATGCATTTTTATCATGTTTTTGGTCATTTTTGGTCTTTTTAGCTTGTTTAATAAGGTAAAAGGTATGTGTAAAATAGCACATACCAAATTCTCCCATACTAAGGTATTGCCGTGTCCTCACGCAATATTATAAATAATACTTTAGAAAACTAAGAATCTTAATCCCCCTTGATTAATTACCTCGAAAAGTAGCTAAGTATTCATCTTAAGGGATTAAAGAAACATTAGCTCTGAAAAGCCCCGTTTTTCCATTTTCAACATTTTTCCATTTTTTATGCTTTTTCATAACTTTCCATACTTCAACACTTCATAACATTGTGCTTTCATTATTCTTTGATAATACTTAGGATCATGGAACAAGCAAAATAAATTCATCGTCCCCAACTTTCACTTCTCCATACTAAGCTTAAAAACAAGATCATTGTCAAATACAAGTCATGATACTAACACTACTCATAAATACTAATTGTGTATTACTTTTCCTCCCTTATTCCTAATTTTGTATCTCAAGATTTTATTTTTGTCATATACCCGAAGGCTCTTTAAGACTTATTTCGATATTTATTAAATCCGAAAATAAAGCGGGACGGTTGGGCCCCCTTAGCATTTAAACGAACGGTTCCCTTAATGATGTGGGGCCGGCCATGACTTAAGGGGAAGCCGCGGTCCTCTGAATCGTTGGTAAAAACTTTTTTTCTCTTTCTTTTTAATCTGAGTCTAGAGTTTCTATTTTGAATAATAACCAATGCTATTGGGAATCTTCATCATAAATATTATACAAATAATTAACGTTTTACGTACCTTAGGTTTTTTCCAAGGCTTAAACTTTCTCACACTTGATATATTATATATATAATATATTTATTAATTATATATATATTTTATATATATATATATCTATATATAAATTTGTCCCAATCTATTTCTCAAAATTCTTCTCACGACTAGGAATTCATGAAAATATACTTTCATACATTGTTGATATATACTAAAAACATCTTCCATTCATGCATTATGATCTCACACTTGTTGCCGGAATATATAATCCAATATATATTTTTCGACACTCTTGATTGAGCAAAATTAAATCAAATAGCACTTGGATAATTTTTTAGGTTTCTCTTAGAGTCGAAATAATCGTCACTCTAAATTTGTCGCATATAGGCACACACTAGGTTTACAGATACAAACACAAGTCACATTTAGTGTGTTTACAACCTACTTTTCTTGTTTAAGAAATCTTAGGAACATTAGAAGCATTACAACTATTTGCTAATGCTTTAATTAATATGCTCTTCATTAAATATTTCTATTTGCCTTATTACATGCTTATTCATATATATAGTTTGATGCGGTTTTTGTATGGGACTTCTACAAGAAGTTTTACAACTCCCTAGGCAGAGTACATAACCGTTGTAGTAGTAGTATAGGCAAGACTCGGGGGTTGTTATCGTTCTCTAAATGAACAGGTTGGGAAGACTTGATCATGGTCTAACAGAATTCTAGGGGTTGAGAGAAGATTATTTTTGTATTACTATATTTATAAAAAAGTAGTAAAATCATATGTTTAAGAGGTTTGGTTGGTTTTAGCTATTAAACTAAATAATAAACTACGCTAATGGTGATAACAATATAATAAAAATATTGTATTCGTTTAATCATGTATTACTCCCTAAACTGCTTCTCATAGTGTTGTTGCTTTGTCACACTTGTGATGATCTATGTAATTATTTCCTAAGTCATGAACAAATTACATGAACCCGTCGTCTATTTAATATTCCGTTGAGGCAAAACACAAAGTAAGGTAGTATGAAGACTATTACCTGCCCCCTAAGAGTATATTAAATGCATTTGAAATATATTAAAAGTGGATCAACCATATTAAGGGTAAGGTAGTATGAAGACTGTTACTTATGGTATCCTCTCTACACAATCATGTTTCCCTAGACATATCAACAGCGATACAGACAAAAGTTGGTTTTCTAAAGCCTAACATGCATATTTATCACAAGAAGTAACACCACTAAGATCTACATTCTAGGTTTCATACAATCATAAATGAATACAATAGGGAGTTTAGCCAAGCATGTTAAAGGTAAAGCAAGAACAATAAAGACTTCAAGATGATTCTTAGAGTTACTGCTGCTCAGGTATATATTAGTGCTGTCAAAGCATAACTTAGTGCTGCTGGTAATACTAATGAAAATTATGCTAAGTAGTTAGTACTGGTAGTATAAAAGTTACTACTGCTAGTTACTACTGTTAGTATATATTAGTAATGTTAGTATAAAGTTACTGCTGCTAGTAGAAGTTAAGACTGCTCAGAGATGAAGACTGCAAATATACTAAGTAGTTACTACTGCTAGTATAAAAGTTAGTACTGCTAGTGTATGTTAGTACTGCTAGAGTAAACTTCTAAATAGTTAATACTGCTTGTGCTCAGTTACAAATGCTGAGTGATTACTACTGCTGGAAGGATTATGCTGACAGAGATGAGATCAAAGACTTATCAGAGAAGAGATAAATATTGATTGGAGAATAAGAATACTTACGAAGATAAGTATTAGTTATTTGTAAAGAAGATATGTATAACTTATTTGTTTAAGAGATTACGTTTGATCATGATAACTTAGGAAAGTATTATAAGCCTTGTAGGACTCCTTGGGGTATAAAAGGAGGTCCTATGGCATAATGTTAGACATACGTTTTAGATATTCATAGCTTTAAGGTTTTGTAAACCCTAACACCATCAAGGGTGTTCGTATTAATATATTGAGGATGAAGGTTTGGTATTACACAATCTTGTTCATTACTGTTTTATTGCTTATTCTTCTAAGTATTAAAGAGTAGATTCCACATACTCTTTAGTATTCTCAAAGTTTCTATCATAGTTATTTTGGATTTATCCAAAGTAACTTAACCTTTACAAGCTAAGGAATAGATCTAGAGTTGGAATCATCAAGTGGTATCAGAGCTTGTGTTATGAAACTTTGATCTAGAAGAAACTAACAAAAAGATCTCTTTACACACAAGGAAGAGATAGATCTAGAAACTGCTCAAACCAATACTACTGCAAAGTTGCCCCTTCTTAAACAGGGTGAATATGATATGTGGAAGCTAAGGATTGAACAATACTTTCAGGTACAAGATTATGCTCTATGAGATGTCATAGAGAATGGAAACTCATTCAAACCAGCAGTTCAAACAACAACAAATGCTGAAGGTACCTCAACTACACTAATACCAAATCCTGTAACTGCTGATGAAAAGGTTTAAAAGAAGAATGATGTGAAGGCAAGAAGCATGTTACTGATGGCACTTCCAAATGAATATCTACTGACATTTAATCAGTACAAGGATGCCAAGACTTTGTTTGATGCTATACAAACAAGATTTGGTGGTAATGATGCCACAAAGAAGACTCAGAAGACTCTTCTGAAGCAAATGTATGAGAACTTTAGTGCTCCAAGCATGGAGTCTCTTGATTCTATTTTTAACAGGCTTCAGATGATTGTAAGTTAGCTGGCTATCCTGGGTGAAAATATTTCACAAGAAGATCTTAATTTGAAATATTTGAGAAGTCTGTCTTTTGAGTGGAACACTCATGTTGTGGTCTGGAGGAATAAACCTGATCTAGACATAATGAGCTTTGATGATCTCTATAACAATTTCAAGATTGTTGAACAAGAGGTTAAAGGAACTGCAAGCTCAAGCTCAAGTTCTCAGAACGTGGCTTTTGTGTCATCTTCTAGCAGTACTAATGAAGTTAATACTGCTTATGGAGTTAGTACTGCTAGCACTCAAGTTAGCACTGCTAGTTCTCAAGTTAGTACTGCTAACTTAAGTGATGTCATTGTTTATGCATATTTGGCCAATCAACCAAACGGGTCTTAACTTGTACATGAAGACCTTGAACAAATCCATGAAGATGACTTAGAAGAAATGGATTTGAAGTGGCAGTTAGCATTACTGAGCATGAGGACAAGAAGGTTTTTCTAGAAAACTGGTAGAAAGATCACTATCAATAGAAGTGACACAGCTGGATATGACAATTCCAAGGTGGAGTGTTTCAACTGTCACAAGTTGGGACACTTTGCAAGGGAGTGTAGAGGACCTAAGAACCAAGATAGCAGGAACTTGAATCAAGACAACTCTAGAAGAACTGTAAATGTGGAAGAAACTTCTTCCAAATCTATGTTGGCCATTGATGGAGCTGGTTTTGACTAGAGCTATATGGAAGATGATGAAGTCCCTACAAACATGGCTCTTATGGCTTTTTCAGACTCTGAGGTACATAATGATAAAACTTGTTCAAAAACCTGTCTAAAAAGCTTTAAAACTCTTAAAACTCAACTTGATGATTTAAGAATAGAGTTTAACAAATCTGAGTTCAATCTAGCTACTTATAAAAGAGGGTTAGCTTCTGTAGAAGAGCAACTTGTCTTTTATAAAAAGAATGAGGTTATTTTTTATGAGCAACTTGCTGTTTTAAAAAGAGATATCTCATATAAAGACTCAGAAATTAGTGTGCTTAAAAGTGAGTTAGAAAAGCTTAAGCAAGAAAAAGAAAGCAATCAACTTAAAATTGAAAAATTTGATAATGCTTCTAAGAGTCTAGACAAATTGATAAGGAGTCAGATAACTGATAAAAGTAGAAAGGGTGTGGGGTTTGTAAGCTATAATACTGTTCCACCTCCCCCTACAGGGTTATTTTCACCCCCAAACCTTGATTTGTCCAACTCTGGTCTAGAGGAGTTCCAACAGCCTGAGTTTGAAGGCTATGGACCTAAGACTAGTAAGAGTGTCAGTAAAGATACTTTTAATGAGGTTAAGGAATCTCCTGATGCCCCATTAGTTGAGGAGTTGGTGTCAAATGATAAGTTAGAAAAGAAAACTGGTTTTCCTACTATTGCTAAGATAAATTTTGTTAGACCTCAACAACAAGAAAAACCAGTTAGGAAACTAGTTAAGTATGCTGAAATGTACAGGTCACAAGGTCCTAGAGGAAATCAAAGAAACTGGAATAATCAAAAGTCCCAACAGCTAGGAAGTGACTTTGTGATGTACAATAAAGCTTGTTTTGTCTGTGGAAGTTTTGACCATGTGCAAGCTAATTGCAATTACCATCAAAGGGAAAGGGTGGTATCTGGGAATAATTATACAAGGGTGAATTACAATTATTCTGCTAAAAAGGCTCACCCTAGTGCTCACAGGAATATAGTTTCAAGAGCAGTTTTAATGAAAATTGGCCCACGACCACTTAATACTGCTAGGCCAGTTAATACTGCTCATCCCAAAACTACAATTTATAGTGCTAGACCAATGTCACATTTTTCTAAATCAGCACAATCAATTGTAAAAAGTCCCTATCAAATGAGAACATCATTAACTAACAAAAATTATAGCCAAAAAGTTAATACTGCTAAGGGAAAATTTTATACTGCTAGGCCAAAAGCAGTTAATACAACTAAGCCAAATACAGCAGTAGTTAATGCTGTCAAGGCAAATCAGGTTAATGTTGTTAAGGCCTCAGCATGTGAGGTTTAGAGACCTACCAAACTTAACAGTGCATCAATTACTTTCAAGAGACATAATTATGTTGATGCACGAGGCAAATCCAAGTCAGTGATGGCTTGGGTCCCCAAAGAAAACTAATTTCCTTATTTTATGTGCAGGGTCATCCACAATAAAAAGATCAAGGCTATGTTAACAATGGATGCTAAGGCACATGACAGGCAACATGTCCTATCTCTCAGACTTCAAGGAATTTGATGGAGGATATGTTACCTTTAGGGGAGGAGCAAAAGAGAGGAAGAATTACTGGTAAAGGAACTCTTAAAACTAGTAAACTTGATTTTGAGGATGTGTACTTTGTCAAGGAGTTACAGTTTAACCTTTTTAGTGTTTCACAGATGTGTGACAAAAAGAACAATGTTCTTTTTACTGACACTGGATGTTTTGTTCTGTCTCCTAACTTTAAGTTAGCTGTTGAAAGTCAGGTTTTACTTAAAGTTCCTAGAAAGAACAATAAGTACAGTGTTGATATAAAGAATATTGTTCTTAAAGAGAGTTTAACTTGTCTTGTTGCAAAGGCCACACTTGATGAATCAATGCTATGGCATAAGAGGCTAAGTCATATAAATTTTAAAACTATTAATAAACTTGTTAAGGATAACCTTGTAAGAGGTTTACCTACAAAACATTTTGAAAATGACCAAACTTGTGTTGCTTGCCTTAAAGGAAACCAACACAAAGCCTCTTGTAAGTCTAAGATTCAAAACTCTATTACTCAGCATTTATTCATGTTACAGATGGACTTGTTTGGTCCAACTTTTGTGAGCAACTTAATGGATAAGAAATATTGTTTAGTTGTCATTGATGATTATAGCAGATTTACTTGGGTTTTCTTTTTAGCATCTAAGGATGAAACTAGTGGCATTTTTAAGAGCTTTATAACTCAGATAGAAAATCTAGTTGATAAGAAAGTAAAAATAATCAGACGTGACAATGGAACAGAGTTCAAAAATAGAGTTATAAGTGAGTTTTGTGAAAAGAAAGGCATTAAGAGGGAATTTAGTGTAGCAAGAGCTCCTCAGCAAAATGGTGTTGCTGAGAGAAGAAATAGGACACTAATTAAGGCTGCTAGAACCATGTTAGCTGACTCTAAGTTACCTACATTTTAGGCTGAAGCAGTTAATACTACTTGCTATGTGCAGAATAGGGTATTAGTAGTTAAGACTCATAACAAGACCCTTTATGAACTCTTTAGAGAAAGAACACTTTCTCTAAGCTTCATGAGACCATTTGGGTGTCATGTTACCATTTTTAACACCTTAGATCATTTAGGCAAGTTTGATGGAAAGTCTGATGATGGATTCTTTGTTAGATACTCATTGAATAGTAAGGCTTTTAGGGTATACAACATTAAAACTAGGAAAATAGAAGAAAACTTGCATGTAAGGTTCTTGGAGGATAAGCCTATTATTGCAGGGATGGACCAAAGTGGCTGTTTGATATTGATGTTCTAACAAAATCAATGAATTATGTGCCAGTTGTTGCAGGTACAAACTCTAATGATTTTGTAGGCACAAAAGAAAGTATTGGTGTAGGTCGTTCTAGCAAGGAGCCAAGATCTAGCCAAGACTACATTTTGATGCCATTATGGAAAGATGGTTCACTATTTGATTCTTCTTCAAAGAATACTAGTAATGATGAACCACAACCTTCTAGTGATGCTGGAAAGAAGGATAATGAAAGTGGAATTGATGATCAAGAGAAGCCTGAAGATAGTTCTCTAGATGTTAATACTGCTGGGCCAAATATTAATACTGCCAGTATTAATACTGGTAGTCTAAATATTAATATTGCTAGTCCAACAGTTACTACTACTCCACTTGAAGCCACACATGCTGATTTCTTTGGTGATGAATCAAAATTGGATATAAGTAACATTATTACCACATATCCAATTCCTTCTACTCCAAATACAAGAATCCATAAAGATCATTCACTTAATCATGTGATAGGTGATGTACAGTCTGGTGTATAGACAAGGAACATGACAAAGACTGTAAATGAACAAGGATTTATTAGTGCTGTTTATGAAGGAAAAACTCATGAAGACCTTCATACTTGTCTGTTTGCTTGTTTCATATCTCAAGAAGAGCCCAAGAAGGTAATCCAAGCATTAAAAGATCTAAGCTGGATAGAAGCTATGCAAGAAGAGCTTCTGCAATTCAAATTATAACAAGTTTGGACTTTGGTTGATTTACCATATGGCAAGAGGGCCATTAGAACAAAATGAGTCTACATGAACAAGAAAGATGAGAGAGGTAATGTGATTAGAAACAAGGAAAGGCTGGTTGCACAGGGTTACACTCAAGAAGAGGGAATAGATTATGATGAGGTTTTTGCTCCAGTTGCTATGATTGAAGCAATTAGGCTGTTCTTAGCCTATGCCTCATTCAAAGATTTTGTTGTGTACCAGATGGATGTGAAGAGTGCATTTATGTATGGCAAGATTAAAGAAGAAGTTTATGTGTGTCAACCCCTAGGGTTTGAAGATCCAGAGTTCCCTGACTAAGTGTATAAGGTAGAAAAGGCATTATATGGTCTACATCAGGCTCATAGAGCTTGGTATGAGACTTTATCTACCTATTTATTGGATAATAGATTTAAGAGAGGCCAGATAGATAATACTTTGTTCATTAAATGGGTAAAAGGTAATATTCTACTAGTTTAAGTATATGTTGATGATATTATTTTTGGGTCTACAAGGAAGGAGATGTGTACTGAGTTTGAGAAGATAATGCATAAAAGGTTCCAGATGAGTTATATGGGAGAGCTTACTTTCTTCTTAGGACTGCAAGTAACACAGAAAAATAATGGGATTTTCATAAGTCAAGACAAGTATGTGGATGAAATTTTGAAGAAGTTTGGTTTTTCAACTGTGAAGACAACAAGTACATGCATGGAGACTTCAAAGCAATTTCTCAAGGATGCAAAAGCTGAAGATGTTGATGTTCACTTATATAGATCAATGATTGGATCATTGATGTATCTAACAGCTTCTAGACCTGATATAATGTTTGCTGTATGTGCTTGTGCAAGATTCCAAGTTACACCTAAAGGTTCACTCGCCACCAATTTGAACAAACCGCCACAAATTTTTTCTTATTATTAAAGTCAACTCGCCTTTGATCAAGTCAAACCGCCATGACACTTTTCCTTAAATCACGGATCTTGTCCCCTATGCTTGTCAAACCGCTGCTTAGAATATGATATTCTATCCAACTCTCCACGAAGAACACAAGGACGATTTGAGCAAAATAAACATAAATAAGCTTTCTAGGCACGAAATTAGGCTAGAAACATGTAATCCAAATATGGTGTATAAAGATTAAACACACACTAACACGTATATCTTTGTTGATCATCAAAAGCGAAGCAAACCTCCACGAAGAACACGAAATAAATCCGAACCTTATAAGCTTTGTAATCGAACTAGGAGCTTGTAAATCTCTTGTAATAGCAACACATGAACCTCTTAAGCATTTATAACAAGAAACAACAAGATTAACCAACCAATTAAGCCCAAAATAAGCTTTGAGCCGTGGGCTTTTTTTCAACCAAAATAAGCTACGAATTTGAGCTTATTAACCACAAATGAATCACGAATCCACCCTTGAAGCTCTGATACCAATTGTAGGATCCCGTAATCACTTCATAACATACATCATATAAGAATCAAACTAGAGAATTAGAGAGAGAGATGAGTTGTTTTGTAGAGAGAGAAAGAAGAGAGAGAGAGAGATGAGAGAAAATAGGAAAGTGGAATTATTTAAAATGAAACAACTAACTTTTCCAAAGAGGAAAAGTTACTTATATACCCCGACACATTAAAGTAACGTGCGGGATATTTAACTAGGACTCGGGCTCGGGTTTTGCTTGGGATTAAACCCGAAACATATACAATATTAGATTAACTATCGAGCCCGATTCCCGTTACTTTCCTATTACAACGTTAACTAATTGATTGACCGAGACTTAAATACATAATGAACGAACTTCATGTTCGACTCAATATTTTGAGGCTAACATGTTAGATATACGTTTTAGATATTCATAGCTTTAAGGTTTTGTAAACCCTAACACCATCAAGGGTGTTCGTATTAATATATTGAGGCTGAAGGTTTGGTATTACACAATCTTGTTCATTACTGTTTTATTGCTTATTCTTCTAAGTATTAAAGAGTAAATTTCGCATACTCTTTAGTATTCTCAAAGTTTCTATCATAGTTATTTTGGATTTATCCAAAATAACTTAACCTTTACAAGCTAAGGAATAGATCTAGAGTTGGGATCATCAATATTGAATGATTAAGATAGTCTCACTTGATTAAAACATGTATTGAAGGAGGTACAATAGGGTTTTGAAGCCCTAAAATCGTCCTAATAACCTGCCAAACAAAATAGGGTTGTCCCCTTTTTACTCTTAAGTTACACACATAAAACCCTAATTTCAGGTTTGTATATATAGAAAAATCGCTGCGACGGCGTCACGTTTTAATCGTGACGCCGTCGTGAAGTAGAATATTCTAGATCTTAGGCTGGGTCGTGCGAGCTGACGCCGTCATGCTTTCTTATGACACCGTCAAGGGATGAATTGTGACGGCGTCACGTGTATCTTGTGATGCCGTCTCTAGCCCCTGAGAACATAATCTCGAGACATGTTGGTGTACGTCCGTAGTCTTGTCCATTTCTTCTCCAAATGAGCCAAAGTCACGTGTATTTTCTCCAAATGCCTTCCAAATGCTAAATACCTGAAAAGGAACGATTAAGTACCTATTTTAGGCATAAATGCATGATTTAGGGGGTTAAATGACCCTGAAAAAGTGTATAAAATGACACATCATCAAATACCCCTACACTTAGGATTTGCTTATCCTCAAGAAAATGAGCTTTTCTACCTAGACAATAGCAATATGAGGGTCATTTAACCTACTCTTTAAAAGCATTTTACAACACAACCTTCTAGACCTCATAATAATAGAACAAAAAGTCTATACTAGCACCTCACATAAGTGTTTGGGATTCTCTTTTTCTCTCGGGTATATAATGAATTATAACATAATAGGGAAACAGAAAATCTACACTCATTACCTGTCATAGCATATACATTACCAAAGGCTTGGTAAAGTATCAAACCTCCACCGCTAGGCGCAAACATTATTCATTACAATCCAAGAGGTCTTTTAAAAGGTTATGAGGTGTAGGTGTAAGATAACATATAATGGAAACAGAAACAGATGTGATACATTTGGGTGGCTTTGGGTGAATTTGGAGTGGAAGGGTTAGCTAATTATTTATACGAATCACGTTGGTTTGGTTGCTAAGCCAAAGACTCGGACAAGATATACAAACTCTACAAAACACTACACCAATCTCTTTCTTTTCTTTGACTCTAATATAAACATAACATAAGCAAATGGCAGCCCGTATATTTTTTTACTTCTTTTTATTTTATATACATTTTTTTCTTACAATTTTGCCCTGTCATTGCTTAAACATATAATACATCATGGGGGGTTTTTAAATACACCCCTACACTTAAACTTTTACATACTCATTATTTACAATCTAACTAATGACCCAATTTGAGGTGGACCAAAATAACATGGAGATCATCTAACAAACATATGGGGGTATTGACTTAACTTATCTTCCCCATTCTTCCGCGAAATAAATACTACCATGAATCCTAATCGTCCCAAAACTGTATTTACAAGGACAAGGACTTAGCAACCGTGGACTCAAATAATTAACTTGGGTTAAAAAAATAATGTACTAAAAGCGAGTACATACAAGGTAGGCTAAGGCGATTTAGGTGTAATGATTGGTTTAAGGGTTAACAATGCTCTTCATTAATAGTCCGACTTAAAAATTATGAGAACCATGAAAAGGGATAGGCTCAGAGGGATGTATTAGGGGTATCATGCACTAAAGGTGAGTGCATGGCAAGGGCGTGGGATAGTTATATAGTCTATGTGACCATAATAACAATTACAGGTTTAAAACATGGGTTAATCCTAATGTCTCTTATCAAGCAAATCCTAATACTCACTATGCGGTCTCGGAATACATCACAAAATAAGTTTTAGAATTTAATATACTACCGGTACACTCATATAATTTAATACCGATACCAATGCTCCAGAAAAAGCAACAAAGACCATACGTACACATCCATAACGTCAGAATAGATACATATGACTGCTCACTCCTTAAATCGAGAAAGCTAAAGGTATAAACTATCTTGTGTATCAATAATGGATACCCGAATTTCTATAGATCTAAAGGCGAACCTCACATTTTTGGGGTGGAATTCAGAGGGTTTTTGTGCTAGTCATACACATGCCTATCCATAAGATGCTATTAATACTCAGTTTTCGTCGGTGTGTGTCAATTTTTTTAAAATTTGGGTAAAAATTACCTTTTTATGCTATGTTTTGATATATTACCCGTCATTTTAAGGACAAAGCAAATGGAAAATGAAAGTGTTGACAAAATATAATGCCTAAAAACATTATTAATATTTTTCACATCTTTACGTTTTGATAATCACAAAATATAAAAACGTTCAATATAAAATTAAACGCAAACAAGTAATTAGTAGTAAATTTTCATTTCGATAATTATATCACTTAAAGGTATGAATAAATAAATGCTTAATGCATTTTATGATCAAATGAAATTTTTATTCAACCTCAAACTTTTATAAAATGTTGTAAACATTTTTATAAACATTACAAAACATTTTCTACAATTAAAAGAAATGTTTTATTCAAAATAAACATTTTGAAATTCAAATTTTCGGACCTAAAACGGCTAGAAAAGTTCCAGAAAATTCCCCCTACACAAAAGACAAACTGGGGAGGCCCTAGCCTAGGGCGGCCCCCTTAAATACACGGGCGGCCCCCTTAATTTTAAGGGGACCGCCCACCTATTTAAGGGGACCGCCCCTAGGTAGACGCTCCCCCAGTTTGTCCTATAAATACTGGACTTTTCCCCACTATTTTCTCACCTTTTGCACTCATTCTTTCTGCCCAAAACAGCCCACATATCCTCTCTAAAATCCTTTGATCATTTAATCATAAAGCTTTGTTTCCAAGTGATCCAAGCTCAATTCCTCAAGTGCAAGAGAAGAATACTTCTATCATCAAGTGAAGAAGTATTACACCTTTGTGTGTTGTTGCAATCTTATTGCATTCATATCATAACTTGTAAATCTTTTGTAAATTTTGTAAAGTTGTGTAGTTGCTAGATCTTGGCGATCTTTGTAAGTATAGTTAGATCGTGGTGATCTTACCAAGTAGTGTTAGATAGTTGTGATATAAGTAGTGTGGTGAAGTGAAGTTGTGAAGAAGTCTTGAAGTTGTGAAGAAGTCTTAAAGTTGTGAAGAAGTCGTGAAGTTGTGAAGTCGTGAACAAGTCGTGAAGTTGTGTTGTGATAGATTGGTTCTAGCTAAGATTAGAACTCGACATTTAGCTTTGTGTCGTAAATCGGTGTAAGCAACGTTGTGTACAGTTTTCTCCGCCATAAGGGAGTTTGTTGACATAGTGAAGAAAACTCTCGAGTTTGGTGCTCGGGGAGTGGAGTAGGGCGAAGAGGTGCTTCGTTACCGAACCACTATAAATCCTCGCGTTGTGGTTTGATTGTTCTTACTCTTATCTCTTGTCTTACATTACTTTCTCATATCATTCTATTGATTGTTTAGATAAGTATATTGATCATATTGTGCAAGTGTTGAAATCACATAAAGTCGAATCTAAAAGTTTACGAACACCTTAACTCCTTAAATTTAAAAAGCGGCAAACTATTCAACCCCCCTTCTAGTTTTCCACAGAAAGAATAGTTTCTAAGGCTTATTTCCCTCCGCTACACTTTAGTTGAACATTGTCCCCAATGTTCTATAGAAGTACCCGTAAAAACGAATAAAGGGAAAAGAAAACAAGGAAAAGAAACTAGTACTCCCCTGGTTTGCTTAATAATGGAGAAGAAACATGCGATAACTGGTTAAATCGTCCTCTAAGAATCATACAATGAAACTTCCTAAGAACTTCCAAGCTTCTTCTCATCAAATATAATTTGTAATCAAAGACAAAGACAACTACACCAAGCATAAAATGTGTGATATAATAATATACAATGTGAAATTAAGGTTGACTCTATAAAGCACTAAAGATATAATAAGAGAATTGTTAAACTCATGGTTTTGTAGGTTTATAAAAGAATTACAACTTTTTTAAGTGTTGTACAAGTTTTATTTTCAAAATACTTAAAATTTTTGAGTTTTCCTGTAACTAGGCGTTTGACGCTGTCAGGAATATCCTGACCCCGTCACAAGTGTCACGGTGATAGCGTCGCGTGTAAATCGTGACGCCGTCTCCACACTTTGTGAAAACTCATTTTTCGTTTTTAATGAGAAATTTCCTGCACTCATTCTTATAAGTTATTTTCTTGTACAAAATGCTGCATAACAACTTGAGAATTAATAATTCAATCATATGACTCGAAACTGACGTGGATTAATCTAATCAATTCATTTTACATGTTTAAATTTGGTTCTAAAAACCGAATATTTCCCCTACACTTATTTTGTTGCAAAATACCTCTAATTGCAAATTAGACGAAGTTATAAACAAACAAAGCATGATTACAAATTAATTCCAACATAATAAAACAAATAATAAAGAATTAAAACACAAGACACTCCTAATATGCGGGAAAAGTAAATATTAGGTTGCCTCCCAAAAAGAGCTTGTTTTTTGTTCGAGTCACGAGCCTGACTCTACCCTTATTTAACAGATAAAGGGGAGGGTTCCTCTACACTTAAGTTCAAGTGCGGGTGATAATAATGGTACACACTATTGTGGTGAGAGGGGACCACATGCTAAAAAATTGGTTGTTGAATTATGTGCTCCAAATGGTGTGTTTCTTTAATCCTAACCTTCTCTACTTCTTTTGGCCTAACGGGTAAATTAAGTCTTCTTCCTAGAAAAGAAACTTTCTTAGATTCTAATTCCTAATCATTTTTTATCATCTTCATATTCTAAAAATCAACACATAGGGGTCCACTATGTCCTAATAAACCTGGTTTAAATCCATAATGTTTCTTAGGGTCTTCTACACATGGGTGATAAAAGCAATACACATTCTTAGGATAGAAAGACGCCATGTGAGGTGAAGATGGTTTATAGATGGTCAAATTGTCTACTACCTTCATCTTAAAACTATCTGGACTATGTGGTTTGATGGGTGGTTCAGGGCCTCTTTCTTCTCTTAGACTTATATCTAAGGATGGACAACTAGGTATGGGTTGTGGTTGAGGCTCCGGTTCATCAAAATTAGGAATTTCCCTAGAACTAAGAGGAATGTCATGATTACAAGTATTTAAGCCTAAATCCTCTAGTGGTGTTTCGTCTAAAGGTTCTACCCCAATCAGGATTTCTATAATCTCTTCTACTTTATTCGAGTAAGTCACGGCTGGTGTGTATTCCTCAAATGATGGGAGGACTTGCGGTGTACTTTGTGGGTTTGGATTTTCCGCATCATGTTGGGACTTGACATTTTGGTTATCCTTTGTACCAGGCTTAAAGCTAAAGGTACTTTCCCTTACAAGAGGTGGACTAGGGGAGATTGTGCGGACGTGTTTGATAGGGAGTGACTTTTGTGGTATATCTTATATCATAACACGGGTTCGATTCTTGGATCGGGCTAGTTTTTAGAGAGAGAAACACTAGAGAGAGAATGTCTAGAGAGAGAAAGTGTTTTCTTTTGTAAAATGAATTATGACTAGCTTATCTCTTCCAAAGTTGGAAGAGAATATATATAGTACTTACAATATACCGGGTATTTGAACCCGACTTAAAACCGAAAAACGTACTATTAACTATTAAACTACGAGCTATATAAAACAGTAAAATACACGGGGTGACCGAGTCTTTTTCTAATATCTAACAATCTCCCCCTAAGGGAGGTCACCCTGAAAATACCAAACTTTATTACTTCCGTCATTAGCTCGTGGACATTTAATATCTTGAACGTTTGGTGTAGAGATCTTTTGATTCATCTTACACATGTCTTTGACTGTGATCTTGAGCTTTCTTGAGATCATTGCCCAAACATAATCTTACATCATCTTGTAATGGTTCGCCATCTTGTGCACTTGTGAATGAATACTTGACATCAGAGTTTGCGGAAGCTTTGACACCTTTATGAGGTCTTTCATAACATCATAACAAGTGTAGGTCGTGTCTGAGCATTCGGTTATTTACTTGACATCTCAGGAACTGGGAATTTCCATCTCCATCTCCATCTTTACGATATCCTGTAATGAAACAGTTAGCAATAAAGAGAAAATTGATTTGAAAAGACAGTCTAAGTGTTTCTTATAAAAGACTTTTGTAACACTTCGAAAGTTTTGATTGTTTGTCAAATGATGAATAACCGTCAATTCTTATACTGGAACAAGTTTGATTCACACAGAATCGCACCATTGTTTCTTTCCAGTTGACACAAGTTTGATTCTTGTAGAATCGCACAAGTCACCTACCTAGAGCTTGTTTGATGTTGGCTCTAGCAGGATTTCCATCTTCATTGTGAAAAACTATCGTTTCACTCGGATGTTCTGGCAATATCACAAGGATAATGCGTAGGACTCTTAAGATGGACTTGTTTCCACAGTGTGTGAAAGACAAGATAATTGGATATGTGTCCTAACGAGATTAACTGACGATCTCTTGGCTCTAGACTCAATAGTGCGTTTTGGTTTTAAT
>BQNB010056931.1:13695-38446 GCA_026074375.1 Tanacetum coccineum
TATGTATTCAATTTAAATTATAATCTCGATCTCATGTTCATATTTCGAGCTTTATAACTGGAAGAAATAATAAGAATAAACATCATTTGAATAATGATTATTTCTACATTTGAAATCCGCTTACGATCATTTTTGGGAGGAAAGTAATTCATTTTCGCCAACATGTTCCATCATTCCTAATCCTAATCTTAGATAATTAAATGTTTCGTGTTTTAAAGGTTTTGTTAAAATGTCGGCTATATTTTCTTCGGATGCAACTTTCTCAATAGAAATGTTGCCTTTTTAAAATTATCGCGAAGAAAGTGGTGACGTATTTCTATGTGTTTGATACGAGAATGTTAGACGAGGTTTTTACTTAAGTCTATTGCGCCTTTATTGTCGCACATTGTCAGAACACTGTCAATTCAAATATCGTAGTTGATGAGAGCTTGTTTCATCCATAGTGATTGTTGATATGCCTTTCCGGCGGACACGTATTCGGCTTTAGTTGTGAAGATCGCAAGGGCCGTTTGTTTCTTAAAGAACCAAGATGTCAAACAACATCTCATGAACGTATAAACGTCACTAGTGCTCTTTTGGTCAACGTAGTCACCCGCATGGTCGGAGTCGACGTATGATATAGTTTCTATACATGTTCCTTTAGGATACCATAGTCCTAAGTGGGTCGTACCTCTAATATATCTAAAAATACGATTAACGGCTTGTAAGTGAGTAGTTTTTGGATTTTCATAAAAGCGAGCACATAAGCAAACACTAAACATAATATCCAGCCTACTTGCAGTTAAATAAAGTAAACTATTAATCATACCTCGATATTTAGTGCTATTCACATATTCGGCTTCGTCGTCCTTGGTTAGCTTGATCTCTGTTGACATTGGCGTCTTGATTGGTTTAGAATCTTGTAACCCGAACTTCTTTAACATCTTCTTGATGTACTTGGATTGATTGAAAAAGATCTTGTCTTCCATTTGTTTTATTTGAAGACCCAAGAAGAAGTTTAACTCGCCCAACATACTCATTTCAAATTTGTCATGCATGATTTTGGCGAAATCATCACACAACTATTAACACGTGGATCCAAATATAATCTCGTGAACATATATTTGAACAATGATAAGATGTGTTTTCATTTTCTTTTTAAAATGTGTGTTGTCGACCATCTCCATGAAATGCTTGTATTTTAGCAAATATACTTTTAGTCTATCATACCAAGTCTTGTGAGTTTGTTTAAGACCATACGAAGCCTTTTGAAGTTTGTAAACGTAATTGGGCTTTTCAAAGTCAATAAAACTCGGAGGTTGAGCAACGTGAACCTCTTCGTTTTATAAAACCATTTAGAAAAGCTTGACATCCATTTGATATAACTTAAAACCGTTTGCATAAGCAAGAGCAAGAAGTATTCGGATATACTCTAGTCTAGCTACCGGAGTGTATGTTTCTTCGTAAACTATACCTTCTTATTGGTTATAACCTTGTGCCACTAACCTAGCTTTATTTTTAGACACGATTCCATTTTCATATAACTTATTTCTAATCACCCATTTAGTTCCTATAATCCATTGATTTTTAGTCAGAGGCACTAAATCCGAAACTTCATTCGCTACAAATTGATTTAGTTCCTCTTTCATAGCTACTACCCAACTTTCATCTCCTAATATCTCGTTGATTTGTTTAGGTTCTATGGTTGAGATGAAGCAAAAGAAATTACTTTTATTTTGGGTTTGTGACCTTAATGTTCTTTAATTTAAGTTTCCTATGACTTAATCTAATGAGTGATTTTTAAACTCTTTAATATTAATGACCTAGTCAACTTCAAGTGACTCATGTTCTATATTATTGACTATGTTGACTTTATTTCATATGGCTTCCTCTTTACCAACATCATCATCCACCAATGGTTATAATTTGGTGGGATGACTTTCATCGAATGTCACATTGAGTGATTATTCTACTTTCATGGTGTGTTTATGCAAGATAATATAAGACTTGCAATTTTGAGAATATCCTAAAAAAACACATTCGTAAGACTTTGAGTCAAACTTGGTGAGATAGTCTTTTGTATTCAATATGAAGCACTTGCTTCTAAACACTTTGATGTATTCTAAGGTGGGTTTCCTACCTCTATAAATTTAATGAGGAGTTTTCCCTAGTATTGGTCGCAGTAGAATTCTATTAAAAATGTAAGTAAAAGTGTCAACGGCATTGCACCAAAACTTTTGAGGAATAGATTGTTCATTCAACATAGTCCTAGACAATTATTGTAATATACTATTTTTCCTTTCTACTACCCAATTTGATTGTGGAGTACGACGAACCGACAAATTATGAGTAATGCCTTGTGCATCACAAAAGGCTCTGAATTGTACTTCGTTATCAAATACCCGACCATGATCCATTCTAATAGAAATAATTGAACATCCTAGTTGATTTTACATTTTCTTACTTAAGATTTCAATTTTTTCAATAGCTTCATTTTTATTTTTCAAAAATTTAGTCCAAGTGTATCTTGAATAAGCATCCACTATTACTAAAGGATATAAGTTACCCCCGCAACTCTTAATAGCGTATGGACCAAATAAATTTATGTGTAAAAGTTCTAGACACGTATTAGTAGAGACTATATTTTTGGCCTTATGGTTTGTATGTGCTTGTTTGCCAATTTTACATGCATCACAATTGTGTCTATCATATTTTAGCTTTGGTAAATTTCTAACCAATTCTTTAGATGACAAAGATTGTGTAGGTTCCATGATCATTCAATCACAACCTTAATTATGATATGTAGAATCGAGATGCAAGAAATTAAAGACTTTTATTGATGAAAAGAGAGACAAAACATAAAAGGAGGCTAAACCTAATATTGACAATGTATTGGTGTATGATGGAATGTCTTATTCTAGAAAAAAGAAAAACAAGAGTATAAATACTCTAAGGGGGCCGGCCTCTGTAGGCTTTTGTGGGCCTTATGCGGACTTTTTGCTCAACGGCCCGTTTACATTACAATACATTAACTAACGAGCTATCAAACGTCGTCTAACTTTGAGTGACCGAAACTTCTTTGTTAGACTTCAATTCTTTGTTTCTAACAATCTCCCCCTAGGAGAGGTCGCTCGAGATATGCACATTTTAATTGTAGACTTCAATTCTTTTCCCTCGAATCCAGCAGCACTAATTATTTGAATTCTAGCATATACTGCTAGTGTCTTCAGCTCGTAGTCTTTTACGGTTCACCACTTGATGTATTTGTGCTTCAGTAGTAATCCAATCTTTGAAACTTGATCTTGATCTTTAGAACTTGAATTACTTGTTTTGATAACTTGATCTTGATCTCTGATTTTCTTGAATTACTTGTGATCTTTTCTTCAATTCGCCATTCGCTGAACTTTGGTCCGACATGCTCATACTTGCAGTAATCATGAAAGCTTTAGTACTCTTTCTTCTTCTAATTATTTTGACTTTAGCATTTGAAGAAAACTTTGATTTCAGAGGTGCGGAAGCTTCATGTACTTAGCTTTCTTGATGTCTTCAAATCTTTGAGTATGAACAATATAGTTTTTAGCAAACTATCAGCTATCAACGGATTTGATATGTCTTTACCATGAGCCGTTTGCTATGGACTAGTCAATGCTTTGTTGCAATAACAAGGTGCAATGATAACCTTATAGTTTTTAGCAAACTATCAGCTAGGAACGGATTTGATATCTCTTTACCAGTAGCCGTTTGCTCTGGAGTAGTCAACTCTTTGTTTTAGAAACATGGTGAGTCGATTACCATACAGTACGAATACTGCACCTGTGATCAGATAGATTCAATAAAGAACCTTCTTGACAGGTTTTCCAGCTCAAAGCCTTTAAGTCCTCCAATACCGAGGTACCAGATTCCCGTATGCTTGCTGTTCTCTAAACCAGATGTCCGTAGACTAACACACTATGAGTATTTCTACTAATAGAATGGTAAAGAGTGAGTCAGTACAGTTACTATCTGCTGACTATACCGTATAATTCCTGTTCAGCGTTTTACTTCTTAATACAATTAAGTACCGTAGAAGGCCAATGGCAAAAAAAATGATTTGAAAAAACATTCGATGTGCTTATGAAATTTGTTTAGGACAAAATGAAAGTTTAAATCAGAATGCCCTGATGATGTTTTAAAAGATATCTCGAAAGATATAAAGTGCCTCATGGCTCTCATCAAACTCATACAAGTATTTGTAAAACGAGTCATTCTCACTAGTGGATACTGTCCGAAGACAAGTATATGAGTATTCTACGAATACCCTGGTGATATAACATCTCATTCCTTCGCATTCCTCAAGATCACTTTCCCAATCATGAAACAAAAGATTCTTTGTGAATTATCAAGATACTTGTGTATAACACAAAAATTTTGGTATCTTGACATTGTTGAGTATATTAACACTTTTACTCCCCCTATACATGTCCATCGATATTCAAAAGATGTTTTGCACTTACAAGGATAGGACTTAGCATTTTGAATCAATCGAATCATTAGTTATCAGTTCATATTTTAAGTCACATTTTCTCCCCCGATCAAAAGTATGCAACTTTTGTATGGTTTTGATCTATAATGGACTTAAAATGTTTTGAGCTCCCCCTCAAACATTGAGGTGAGCTAAATGAGCACAAATATCAAGTGATTATTGAAACAAGATCTGAAATATACCGAGACAGGAGTGATGAATCAATCTGCCTGAAGATGTAGGTTGTGGCTCGTTTCAATCTTTCAGTAATAGAATCGGCAACAGTGTGTCCAAATGACCTGCAAAACTTGTTAGAATAACTGATTCTCCCCCTTAAACAATGACCCGTTTTCTATTTAAAGAGTTGTAGTCAATGTCTGAATAGTGACCCCGAACATGTTTGATAGATCAAATTGATTATAAGAAAGTTGGTCGGTGTCATAGACGACTTCTCGTCTGATAAAGAAATAACGTACTGAAACGTACATTATATCTTGGGTTGCACGGATATAAAGTAGTCCATGCCCAGGAGAACTAAATCACCTGGTAATAGGAACAGCTGTCTTTTTGGCGACATACTTTCCTAAGGGTTAGGACTGGGTTACAGTCTGAAATAACTGCAAGCCATTTATCTAAAAAAAAAATTTTTTTTTTTTTTTGTTTTCTATTTTTTTGTTTTTTTTGCAAATATACAAAAATATACAAAGGATACAATGCTTTAGCATTCAAAAATACCAGATATCCCCTTGGAACCAGCCTTTTGATCACTAAGTTTGCAATCAGTAAACCTAGAGATCATAGTAACTTTGGAACTAGAACTAACGCTCGTTGTAAGTTCTAAAGGGCTCAACAATGGTTCCGCCCCTAAAAATCCTAGTTCAAAGGATAATTATCATACAATGTGAAATGTCGGCCAGT
The DNA here is from genome assembly GCA_026074375.1 of Tanacetum coccineum. Lineage (NCBI taxonomy): Eukaryota > Viridiplantae > Streptophyta > Magnoliopsida > Asterales > Asteraceae > Tanacetum > Tanacetum coccineum. The sequence goes on from BQNB010056931.1 coordinate 19,094, forward strand.
GGGTTTCCATTGAGGCTTAACACTAGCAACTACTTTTGCTTTCCAAACTTTCTTAGTAGTTTTCATATTATGTTTGGCCTGGGGGGTTTTGGTATTCACAGACTTCAAAGAACGAATCACAAACTGATTATGATCAACAACATTCAACCTCCTATTGTGATCTGCTGCTCTCCTCGCGTTCACACTTTTACTGGGTAAGATAATAATGGTTTCGAGTGTGGCTCTTTGGCATAAGGATTTTGCGAGATTCATAGCATGTTTGGTTCTTGTAGACAATCACATGAACATTAGGCTTCTTGTTTTTGTTGGCACTGGTGGTTTCTGTTTGGGTTCTATTTGAAGTCCTGGGGGTTCCTGAAAAGAAACTTTGCTTTTTCTAAGGCAACGGGGTTTGTTTTACCAGTTGGCTCATTTGTAGGAGGTGGAACATACTATTGAACTGTTTGGTGGGGTACATCCCTGAAGCAAGTTTCATTGGGTTTTCTCAGAGCTGTGATCCACTACCTTATATCCACTCAGCTTAGTTTTTCATTTGGCATTCTCAGCATTAAGGCATTAATCTTTGCGGTGAATGTAGAACGTGAGTAAGCATTAGATTTCGACAGTTCTTCATAACATCGTTTCAGATTCACATTCTCTGCCTTATACCCATCAATTTGAATTCTAACTGAAGTGAGCGCATCTTTCAACTGAGTTAGCTCAGTTTCAAAGCCCTGCTTACGAAGCTACCACAGTGGATCCTACATTCAACAATCTCGTGATTGTTGATCTGAGTTGCAAGTTTTTGATGGTTAGTCCCATCTTTCCCTTGAAGCTGATCCTTATCTTGTTAATTTCAAAAAATTGCATTAGATGCATTTGAGTAAGAATTAACACAAACCCTCTAGTTTTTGAAGACATACATTTATATTTTTGAAATCTAACTTGTAAATTAACGGACTTTTCGATAAAGGCACAAACGTTTTTCATATACATTAAGCATTTGGTTGCTTCTTTAAAATCTCACTTCAAGTTTCCTATACTTTGGAGTGTTCCCTATCGCAATTAGATCTAAGTTCTTCGGCAAAGGCAATTTCGAATAGGGGCACAACAATATCAGAAGCAAAACACAATAGAGCATATATCTTTCTCTAAACAATTAGCAATTAAGCAGTCATTTTGAATTAAAAGATTTTTTCTCTTTATTTTTAGGTTCTTGTTCGTAAAAAAGCAGCGTTCATACTCAGTGTCCAGCTCGTCAAAACATCCGCATGTTAATCAGTTACTTCCTGTAATACTGTTTTCATCAAGTTTTTGACAGGGTTGAATAACATTTTCATAAAAAGGTATGATTTGTCTGTAAACATTCTTAACGGGTTTAAACTCCCCTGAGCCGCTTAAATAGCGACATGGATCTGTCTGTTTATGACATTGTCAAATGCGGGAAACCACAGATTAAGCCTTGAAAACAAGTGGAAATTTGACTCTTTGCCGGAACGAGTACGAACAAATGGATCACAGGTTTAGGTGGGTATACTTTTCTGAGTAGTAGTTCATAAGCAGGTTAACCAATAAACCTGTTCTCGGGACAGTTCCTTCTGAGGAACAAAGTGACTATACAAGGCATTGAGCTCAGCATAGTTTATGGTTTAATTGTCCCTAGTCTTTCAGACATCTTAGTTCTACTGACTTCAGCGTGAACTAATGAGTCTTCACTGTCATGCACTTTAACAGAGGTATGGGTGGGGTTTAAAAGTGCATGGCCATCATACAAGGTAGGTTGAGACAACTTAGCTTGTTTGAGGTTCCACGGATTGCTACGACCTAGAGCTGTTTTGTGCAAATCATGTGTTGCTAGGTTAGGTCGTTTTGTTAACATTGGAATAGTTTATGTTGGTTGTTGAAATCTTTGCAAAATTTCTGTTGCAACTTTATTAGCACTTTTTAAACAAACTATTTCTTCAAGGTACTTGTCCTCAAGGACCTTTTTTTTCAGAAACAACCTTTTTACTTTCATTTTTCAAAGAGTTAATTGACTCAACGTTTTGAGAAAGTTTTGACTTTAGCAACACATTTTCTTCCTTGGGGGGGGGTCTGGGTGGGGGGGCAAGCTTAGCATTTCTTGATTAGTTACGATTGAATAATGGTACGGTCTAAATCATGTTTGACTTAATTTACGTTCTAGACCTATAACCTTTCTTGTTTTTGCATTTTGCAAGCTCAACTATTAAGGAGGTCATAACCTAGGCCCTTTGTCCTGATTAACCTTAAGGTGTCCGTCTAATTTGGGTTCTCCAATCATCTAAGATGGAAAAACATGATATCTTCACCGGGTGGCGCAGAAGATACCTCTGTTGGAACATCTGAACTTCGCTTGTCAATTGGTACTAGATGATACGTGAAATCGAATTTCATCAATCCCGACTCAACATCGAGTCTAGGTTTTCTTCCCTGGTGCATCTCAGTGATCAACAGACGATTCACAATATCAAGATTTGTATTAGCATCAGTGTGTACCTCATTGACATGTCTGGTGGTTGCACAATTGGTTCCACTTGTGGATGATAAGTTAGCCATGAAAGCTGCTACTGCATGAGTTCCTTCATCTACGTCAGAATCGAACGATTCCTCAAGGCTTACTCGAACCATGTTGGTAGTCGTAATAGCCAGTGGTTGATCATAAGGACTGTACATTCTCATCAGCAAGGAATGCTTTCAGCTTCAGCATCTAAACTTTTCCTATTCTCCTTAGCTTCCATTACCAGCATCTGTCCTTGAAAGTACTGAGAGTCATTTTACTCACTTTTTCTCCTACACTGCTAGAAAAACATGCCCTTCTCCACGGCCAGTTGTAGCATAACACCTTCCTTCCCTACGTTGTCCGTCATCTGCCCGTAGTTTCTTGGTTCCTCGATACGCCTTATTACCACATAACCCAGGAGCTCGTTCTCTGTACGGTGTTCAGTAGGTTAATCTGCCCGTCAAGCAGCCGTATCATGACTCCTTGAGTTGGACGATGACTTGAGCTGTGGGTTGTTGGTTAAGAGAGGAGAAACTGCTTTTGGAAACCACTCAACAAGTTTACGGTTTGGTCATGTTGCCAACAAGCTCATTGCTTGAAGAGGACTTGTTGTGGGGTAAGGAAGTTAGGGGTCCATATTGTGGTTGGTGGTGGAGTAGTGGTATGAGTTGGGCCATAGTAGTGTGTTGTTGAGCAGAATGCCAAAGGATCAACCATGCTGTAGACATGTCCATGTTTCTAGAGTGTCTTCATAGCATGTGGTTCATATATTTAAGGTAGGAATAAGAATTAACATAGGTTTGTCGCAGACATTATCCTTGTTGATCTGCACATTGGTCACTATACATTGCCCATACGGATGAAGGTTGGTTGACAAACTTGTGAGTTCATCTCAGATGAGTGGAGGATGTCAGCAGAGTAAAATCTCATATCATTGATCAGCATGTGGAAACGAAACAAAGTAGTCATGAATTGATCATTTCCTATTGCACGAAATCGTTCTACCAAACAAACAATTCTTCCTTCTGTTGTTGAGAGACTTTCCCAAACCTATACAATATTAGCTCTACATTTTCCCAAATCTCTTTCCCAGTACAGTCTAGGTTTATATGTAAATACATGTGATGGGAGCCCTTGACTGAGAATGTTGTGCTTGAATTCATCTAGTTCTTTATTGTTCTCAATCTCAGTAAATCTTCATCCCGCTTAGTCTCTCGTACTTATATGTGCGCCCTTACCTTGACATTCTGTCATAGTAAGTTTGGATTCTGAGTAGGTCTGTTTTGGATTGATCTCCCAAATTAACTTTTCGCAAAGAGGTACCACGAATGTATCTCTCTATACTAATCTTCCACGATTACTGTAGTCATTTTCAACCAACATGGGATGACGATGTCCTTTCCTGCTGCAACTTGTGACTCTTTGTCGTTGACATTATGTATATTTTATGATATGAAAGAACGTGATCTCATGTTGTTGTTTATGATTGATTTGTGTTTTGGTGTTGTTTTTGTTTGATTTGTTGTTTGGTTTGAAGTCAATACTGTTCACGGGATTTTACAAATCTTGATTAAAACCAGGAGAATAAAAAAAAAAAAGGGGAAAATGAGAAAAGAATCGTATCTTTCGCGGGATTTTACAAAATCAAGAAGAAACCGTAAAACAATAATGAATTGATCTTGTGTAGGAGGAAAGAAAAGAACAAGAATATAATTTCCAAATTATTTACTTCCCAAAATTAACCTCCACTAGGATAAAATCAAATCTTCTATGATTTTAGAAAACAAATTATTTTCTTCCCAAAAATATAGATCTCTTACTTTTCTTTTTATTAAAATATGCCTAAACTCTTTTTTTAAAATAAAATAAGCCGAAATTTATTTTTGTAAAATATGCCGAAATTTTTCTAAAAAAAACTTTCGATGAGAATCAAAAAAAAATTAAGTCGAAATCAGATAGATGTTACCACACGGATGAGATAAGCTCAAGAATAAGCTCGAAAATAAGCTTGTTTAACCACGAATAAGCCACGAAAAGAACGATACAAGAAGCCCCAAAATAAGCTTATAAAATAAAAAAACAACGTTTTTTAAGAAGAAAAGAAAACAAAAAGGTGGTGTCTTTTTTATTTTGACAAACCAAAACGCACCCTGATTGGTTGAACAAAACCAAAAATGTGCTACTGTTGGTGAAAAAAAAAAACTTACCATTTTTTTTTGTCTTTCACGTCGGCAGAACCACACAACAAAAAAAAATAAAAACCTTTTTCTCTTTTTTTGTCTTCTATTGAATGTGATATGAATTGGTTTTTTTTTCACCTTTTTGTCTTGATCTTTTTTATCAAACGAACCAAATTGAGAAAAAAAAATTCAAAACCAACCGATAATGTAAAAAAAATTAAAACCGAGATCAAAGATTGATAATTAGGACTCGATTTAAATTCTTGATTTCAAACACACAAATAAAATTTCGGATCCCTCTTTTTTTTTATTTCCGAATCAAAAAAATAGAAACACAAACCAAATCAATTCATCAATCTTGAAAGGCTCTGATACCAATTGTAGGTTCCATGATCATTCAATCACAACCTTAATTATGATATGTAGAATCAAGATGCAAGAAATTAAAGAATTTTATTGATGAAAAGAGAGACAAAACATAAAAGGAGGCTAAACCTAATCTTGACAATGTATTGGTGTATGATGGAATGTCTTACCCTAGAAAAAAGAAAAACAAGAGTATAAATACTCTAAGGGGGGCCGGCCTATGTAGGCTTTTGTGGGCCTTATGCGGACTTTTTGCTCAACGGCCCATTTACATTACAATGCATTAACTAACGAGCTATCAAACGTCGTCTAACTTTGACTGACCGAAACTTCTTTGTTAGACTTCAATTCTTTGTTTCTAACAGATTGGATTAAGCGCATGTTTGCGTGACCAAGTCTTATATGCTACAATGTAAAGTTATCGTCGAGAGTGACAAGACATAATTTGTCTTGAGACTTATTTCCTAGTTTCATGACGAATAGAACTTTTTTCCTAATTCCATTACCTATGATATTTATGTCTTTAGTTATTTCAATACCATCTTCCGTAACAAGACCTTATACTTATTGTCACAAATTTAACCGACACCATGTAAATTAAAAACTAAGTTGTCTACGTGTTCAACGTTTGAAATAGTAAGAGAGTCATTAAAAACTGTAACTTTGCCAATGATTTTTCCTTTTAAATTAATTTCAAAAACAACGTTACATCCATTGTATGCTTTGTATGTTAAGAAGAGACTTTTTTTTTCCGTCATATGTTTGGAACAACCGCTATCTTTAATCCATTGGTGCGGCTCTAAACCAATTCTCAAGCATACCTAATTAGACAACTACAAACTTAAGTGTTTGGTCCCCAATATCTCATGGGTAAAAAAATGTTGGTGTTGTACATCCTTTGCATTTTTTATATTTGGTTTGGATATTGAAATGGGATACAATTTCTCATATGCATGTAGCCTTGTGTTTGATTATTATTCCAATTCATAGGATAATAGTTTTGGTAGTTAGGTCCACTACCTTAAGATATGATTTGGAATAATTCTCAAGCATACCTAATTAGACAAATACAAACTATTTAGTATTATCCCATCAATTGGAATAATAATCAAACACAAGGCTACATGCATGAGATAAGTTTACGTAAACAAGTTATTTAGAATGCATGACAAAATATTTTATTTGATCATTAACTACGCTTTATAATGCCATATTCATACCTTATGAATATGACATTATAAAGCGTAGTTAATGATCAAAGAAAATATTTTGTCATGCATACCAAATTACTTGTATACATAGTTAATGATCAGAGAAAATATTTTGTCATACCTTAAGTGATTTGACGTCGGTATGAAAACTTACGACTAAATAACTTGTTTACGTAGTATGACATTATATTTGTTATTATCATAACTTGAAGATCGTTAAATATAAAAATCGTTTTTACGCGAATATTTATATTAACAAAATAAAATGAAGAGCATCAGAAAAAGTTATGTTCTACAAGTATCACTTAAAAAAGAAAAGAAGAGCAAAAGAGACTGAAAAAATATTATTTGTAAATAAAGTAGTTTTTTTTCTCAAAATTGGGCTAAAAATGTTTAGTTTCTATTATCTTACTTTTGTTTACTCAAATAACTTAGAGAACATAATTGTCAACCAACCATAATAATACAAGAGTGATCATATAAGTTTCGTTTGTCACGCGGGCTTGTAAAAGGGCTTTTAAAATAAGCCGGCTTATAAAATAAGCCTCATAATAGGGGCTAAAAACTTTAGCCCGGGGCTTTTGAAACATAAATTACATATTTACCTACAAAAATATCTAACATATACAATAAAACTCATTTAATTATGCATTTTTAGTAATTTTGCAATAATAAGCCCCAGCCCCAGCCCATTTACCAAACAAGTTTACAAAAATAAAATTTTTAATTTCGACTTATAATATAAGCTCTAGCCTCAGCTCCAACCCCAACCTCAACCCCAGCCCATTTCGCCAAACATACCCATAATGAAAATAGAGTTGATTTGTATACTTTGCTTTTTTAGAACGACAACGGATAATTATTCCAAACTTGCACGGAGCTAGAAAAGAATTACAAAGAGATCAATATGGGGTGGTGTTGGTGCAAGCCAAACTTTCACAAATAAAGGTTATCTATTACATTTGAATGGGCTCCATAGTGAGAGAGCGCTGAAAACAATATTGCGTCTAATATTACATCTTTTCGAGGGGCACTTTCGACGTGAAGTGCAAATCTGATACGGTATCATCCTTAAGCGACTCCTTGTTATATATGATATCCGGCATGCTTTTCGTGTTCGGGTGAGCATGTTGCGGAGGGGGGGGTTGAGGGCGGGGTGGGGAGTGGAATGGGGTGAGTGAGATGGGATGGGTGGGTGTGATCTTGTATTTTTTAATCTGATGGAAATTGAACCAATTAAGCCAATCAGCATTATGAACTATGGGGGCATCCATGATAGATACACCAGCGCATACGGCCTTGACGATGTATGTAGCCCAATATGCAACTGAAGAACAAGTGTGAGAATCTTCCGGAAGCAGGGAGCAAAGCGGACAAAAAGATCAGAAACTAGGACACCACGGTGTTGTAAATTGGATCGAGTAGGCAATCCAGATACAGGAAAACCTTCAAGCAAAAACATTTATTTTTTATTGGTAATATTTAAACAGTCGAAGTAGCAAGTACGTAGGGGCTTTCGGAAGAACATTCATCAAGAAGAATGCGAAAACATCTTTGACCCGAAAAACACCCTTCCCATTTAAAATCCACTCCCATTATCCTCCATATTAGACAAACAATGTCCCTTCAATATACTTTTCGAATGAAGAGCTAATTGAGAAGATTCAACCCCTCCTCTAACAGAACGACACGAAGAGAAGAGGTAACGAGGTATTACAGTTTATCAGCCACCGTACAATCTTTATTATCTCCAAAGCATATAATTCGAGGAAACATAACACGAGTTGAGTGCTCACCATCCAACTTCATTCAAAATTGCTTTCGTGCGCCAAAACCATAACCACACGAATTATGACAGTTGGAGAAATCAGGTTCCACACACCGCTCTTTAAGCATATGCACACTCACGAATAATGGATTTCAAGTCGAGTAACGAAAACGGGAGATAATTTATATAATGAGGACCATGCATTGAACACATTGAGAGACTGGCTCCTCAATGAATTATCTCGTGATAGGAATCTCCAAACCATTTGAAAGAAGCGCCCTATTTAAAGCTTAAATAATTGAGACACAAACTCCTCCATACCTTCTTGGAAGCAAGAACTGGCCCATTTGATCCTACACTGTTTTCCTCTCGTCGCCATTGAACACCATTGAAAAACTTTCTAGTATGTGACTCCATCGTTTGTAACCACCGATCTTAGGAACCCTTTAGTAGATTTGACATTTATAAATAGGTTGTGTCGACACAAGAAACCGACTTTTAAAGAGTAAGCTTCCTCCAAAAGATAAAGATTTTAAGCTTTCCCGATTAGATAGAAGAGCCTTAAGTTTACCAATCGTATCGTCCCACGCCTGAAAGTCGAACTTATTCTCCAAACCATCCCCCTAAGTATTTTTAAAAGGGGTTTTCATATAGTTTGAACAAAACCAAAAGTATAAAGCATGCTAGATTAACATCCTCACTTCGAATCCCGACTCAAGAAGGTGACTTTCATAAGATGATCTGAACGGCCGGGACAACAAAGAATACAATGAAGAATGTGAGTAATACCAGATAGATTAGCAATAGACCACTCACCAATTAAGGACCGATCATCCGCATAAAAAAGGATGAGAAATATTTAAAGACGAACCATTATTTGATGCCCACTTAGAAATCCAGCCTCGATGGCCCTAGAAAACGAAAGATGAGAGAATCCTATAATTTAAGATAAAAAGGATATGGGGCCAAAGGATCTCTTGCTTCAACCCACAATGAAATTGGAATTTTTGGACGTTGGACTACCATTAAGGAGGACCGAAGCCATACCAGAGTGTAAGCAACCCCGAATCCACGAACACCATTTAGAACTGAAACCAAAAGCTCTAAGCACATCTTCTAAAAAATCCCCATTATCGAATATAGATCTTGGCAAAATCAACTTTAAACACCATGGCTGGTTGTTTTTTTATGTTTGCACCAAGATAGTAATTCGTTTATGATAAACGGGCATCAAGAATTTGCCTATTAGGAAGAAAACGCAGTTTGAACATCCGATTATATAAGAACCAGAGATGATCACGGAAAAGTCGAGTGGCTAATATTTTGTGACAACCTTGTAAAGACTCCTCGATCAAGACTAAATTGGTTACGATAATCATTTACGAACTTAGGATCAGGTTTTTCGGAATCGAGAGCATGAAAGAGGGAAGGTATCATTCCTCTGAAAATGAACTATGATCGAAAAAAACCATTCCACACAGCAACAAAAATCAGATTCCTAAAAGTGTCCCAGAACTTTCAAAAAAACTCGAAAGTGAATCCGTATCTGGTCCAGGAGATGTTTTCTCTCCACTGCCCCAAACAGCATTACGCACTTCATCTATGTGAGACCGGACTCTACAACATGTCTAAAACTGATCAGAAGGACACAATCGATTTAGGGGTGAATGTATAGTTAGTTTAAATTTGTTGGCCAGCCGAGGCTCGAAAACCGATTAGCAAATGGCAAACGAAATTCTTCTTTGACACGAGAAGGGATCATCACCTTCGCATCAACCATAACACCTTTAACAGCCAAATTTGCTCGGTTTATGATTAAATAATTCATGAAAAATTTTGTGTTTCATTCGCTCCTCAATAGCCCACTGAATCTTAGCCTTTTGCATATAGTCACGAGCATCGGAATAAAGAGTTAATATATGTAATTTTTTTAATAATCTAACCGCGTCAGAAGAATATCATCATTTACGCACCCCTTGATCTATACTTTGTCAATATGACACATGCTTGAACGAAGTTCCACAAAGACGACCAGATGATTCTTTTTGCAATCCATTAACCCATGAACGTATCTCCTTTTTCAGGATTTGTATTTCTTCTGAATCCAACCATTTATTATTATAATCAAGATCAATATTTATTCCAAGTTTCTGACACCCATTTGAACGAAGCCTGTAAACTAACCAAGAGTGATAACCCGAAAAGGGAAGGCCATAACAGTGACCACATCACCGAATGTAGATTGGTCTACTTTGTATCCGATGAGAGGTGCCTATCAAGACAAATACCCGAGAGATGAGGGAATAAAGAGAGTAAACCATCCGAAACAAAAAAACGATCTAATTTACTCATTTTCTTAGCGACTGAAGAGGACCAAGTAAAAGAGTACCCTTCCATTGATTTCAACGAGCCTCGAGTTTGATAATAAAACTATTAAATTCATTAGCACAATTGCGCATTATACATGAACCCAAACGATCCATCCATGCATCTTAACTTCATGTAAAATCGCCCTGAACCAACAATGACCATCCTAACGGCGATAAGGGACGAAATGTAGCTACATTAGCGAACGCTTGCTAAGTATAGAACTGAGGGGCCAATATTGACACCACAAGTAACTTCGCTAGATTAGAAACATGACCCTTATAAAGCAACAAAAATTGTACTGAGACAACAGGATGCTCTTTACGGAAAAGACTTGGATCTCATACACATAAAATACCAACCTGAATTCCCAACTGCTTCGCTAATAGGTTACTCGAACTTTATAGTTACCCCCTGAAACTTTAACATCATATCAGAAAGACAATCCCAAATTGGTTTCTTGAACAGCAAAGGATTTTCACCTTGTATTTATTGTTTAACTCCTTAATCCTAATCTTCTTAGCCTTGGATCCTAGGCCTTGAACGTTTTAAAGATAAACAATTCATTGGAAAAACCACCGGGAGCTCCTTAGTGAATCTTATAAATTTTCTCCTGAACCATTCATACATCCTTCCATTAGTGTAACCCCATAGATGACCAACTTTAAGCATTATCGTCTATAACCTCCAATATCGAGCCACCTGCTTTTTTTTTGGAATCGATAAGGGAGAACATGTTCATTAAGGGGTTGAGCATCCTCTAATCGCGAGACTGAGACCTTTCGAGCGACGTTTAGACAAGAATTTTTCCTACCTTGAACCTCTGTGCATCAACATGTTGGAATTCTCTTCTCAGGGTGTTAAATCAGTGTGGAAAGGAATACTTGAGTCCTAACCAGAATTTGCCTCGCCTTTGTCTCGTTTATTATGAATGATTGCTAAAGGTTAAAGTGGTTCGCTAGAATTCTCCTTCTCGTTGGGTGACAGATTCTGAGTATGTTCATGCCCCAAAGAATCGACCTTATCATCAAAAACTGTATCAGACACACCTTCAATATCACTTTCGTCGTCCAAGTTCATCTGCTTACTAATGTCACCATTTATCTCTTCAGCACCGTTAACAGAATCGTCCTCAGAATAATATCAACTTCCTTATTATCATTAAAGTCAAGAGAACGACGAATAATCCTAGCTTTATAACAAATTTTTTGCCTCGAACAATAATCTTGAATTTCTCAAGAATATTGTCCTCAAGTTTCGTCTTAATACAGATAAGTTTACGAGCAAAACAATCCTCCTTTGTTATCTTCAAGTTCTATCACCTCACCCAACGGGACTAATCTTAGAGAAGTAGGTCGTGACCAGGCGTTTTGTGAGGGACGTCCCTCTACATCAATCCAAAAAATTCGCTCCCTAGATACAAAATCCGGCGGGGCCTTACATAATTGACCAAACAAGACGCAACCCAAACATGTTTCATAAATCTCATTTTTGGTCTGGACTGATGTCCAGCTCAATCATAACACATAGGCCACCCAAATACGCAAAGCCTCACATGTGGAAACCCTCATTTCGATAAAAAAAAGCGTAAGTTATTAATTAAAGAAAAATCCTTGACTTCCCCCATAACAAAATTATCAAGGTACGTATCCACACACTATTCATCATTCAAGACCATGGCAGAGACGATGCTATATGATTAAAATTATAGGGTTACCTTCCCCCCCCTTTTTAAAAACGAGCAAATGAAGAAGCTCCCATTTGCAGCCAGGTCTAGTTGAAAGATTTGGCCGGAGAGGAAGTGGATTGGAGGTACGATACAAATCGAGCAACATTTGCGCTGTAATGCATGCGCCATTTCCATCAAAGTGACAGCGTTACCACAAGTCGATCAACATTATCAACCTTTTATAATTCGAACTCACAAACCGCAAACCTTTTCCTCGCTTTCGATTTGCGACAGGAATGAAAACATCAACAAACAGTCCCATAACCTTTACAAACCTCACATAGATCTTTTAGATGTAGTGTTGTCCGGGAAAATTCGTAACAAAAATAGATTTGGAGATCAACGTGTGTGGTCGACGTTTCTGCTGAGCCCTAGCACCATTAAAAAAAAGGAAAATTATCTTGAAACAATGGAAACATTAATCAACACCAAAAAAAACCTAATGAATTATGTTGAATCAAAATAAAGAACAGTATGGACTTACCGAATCAAAAGAAAAACCCTAACAAACTCAAAATCAAATGAATGATTTTCAATCAGAATTAGAGGATTCTTAAAAATCCGAAAAAACCTAACCCTAAAAAAATACTTCGAATTGATCTATGAATTAAGATGAGCGTGAATCAAGCTTTAGGATCACTTAAATCGCAGCGTTATTTGTATTGAATGATAATCAAACCGGCAAAAGAAAATCGATTAAATGAAGAGAGTCTTTTGAAATCGCCATGGTGATGTTGATGGTGATGGGTTGGAATTAGCAAATCAATGTAAGACGATGAGGATTTTGACGACGTTTTAAATTATTTTGAAATCGCCATTTGTGTGAAAACTTGCACAAATGAATTACTTTTGTTTACTCAAATAACTTAGAGAACATAATTGTCAACCAACCATAATAATACAAGAGTGATCATATAAGTTTCGTTTGTCACGCGAGCTTGTAAAAGGGCTTTTAAAATAAGCCGGCTTATAAAATAAGCCTCATAATAGGGGCTAAAAACTTTAGCCCGGGGCTTTTGAAACATAAATTACTTATATACCCACAAAAATATCTAGCATATACAAAAATTTATTTAATTATGTCATTTTTAGTAATTTTGCAATAATAAGCCTCAGCCTCAGCCTATTTGCCAAACAAGTTTACAAAAATATAATTTTCAATTTCGGCTTGTAATATAAGCCCCAGCCTCAGCTCCAGCCCCAACACAAGCCCCAGCCCCAGCCCCAACCCATTGTGTCAAACATACCCCTTTTATGGGGATGGAGCTTAGAGAGGCTTATGACTTCATAAGCTCGCGTGACAAACGGAACTTATTTTATAAGCCGACTTATTTTAAAAGCCCAAGCCCCAATAAGCCCCTATAAGCCCTTTTCCCAAACACACCCTAAGCCAGCTTATTTTAAAAGCCCAAGCCCCCATAAGCCCTCAAACAAACACAACAAAAGGGCTAAAAACTTTAGCCCGGGGCTTATGAACCATAAATTACATATTTACCTACAAAAATATCTAACATATACAATAAAACTCATTTAATTATGCATTTTTAGTAATTTTGCAATAATAAGCCCCAGCCCCAGCCCATTTACCAAACAAGTTTACAAAAATAAAATTTTTAATTTCGACTTATAATATAAGCTCTAGCCTCAGCTCCAACCCCAACCTCAACCCCAGCCCATTTCGCCAAACATACCCATAATGAAAATAGAGTTGATTTGTATACTTTGCTTTTTGATTTACACACAAAAACCCACACCAAACAACACATTCCAAAACAACCAAAAGCCAAACAATCCAAAACAACATAATCCACAACGAAAATGCCAAATTCCAACAAACACCACACACAAACCACACTAAGTCCAAAAACTTCACTCCATCAAAGCTAGCTCCAACAATCAACAAGCCACCAACAAATCCATTCAAAGGTTGGTAGAATTGGAACCAAAGCACACAATATCCAACACATCCAACCATAAAAAGCTCCATCCACACCACTCCCAGCCAAGTCCACCCAGCTACAAGTTCGCAACCAATCCAAAAAAACAAGATCCAACCAAAACCAAAAAAGTTCCACGTATCCGAACCAAAATCTCCCTCCACCAAACCATCCAAAGTCAGCGTCCCAGAAACATAAGTCCAAGTCCAATAACAATCACAGCTCCAACTGTGGGGATGGGGGAACCCCACCGTCAACTCCCAGCCCATATTCGCAAACATACCCATAATGAAAATAGAGTTGATTTGTATACTTTGCTTTTTGATTCACACAGATTAATGTATAATCGAGTCATACAAGATGTAAATATCATTATGTAATGCATGAGTTTGTGCATATCAATCAAAGGCAGATATATACTATTCAATTCTCTAGTAATAATCATGTTTTGCAAGAGTAACCTTAAAAGTTACTTAATTCGTCTTATTTTTATTTTTTATACCTTTTTTTTAAGGATGATCTATATTTTAAATTTTTCACTTATCAAAAATTAGATTGAGGAGAGATTGATCAAGTTTACTATAATAACCATGTTTTAAAATTATTATTACAAACGTTTAAGTGAAGACTTTAAATTAACTAGCTATATGTGAAAACATTTATTCTATCAAAAAGTAAAAATAGAAAGTAGTAATAAATACACCTTTTATTAAATGTGTTGTTTTTTTTATTGTCGGATTACAAATAAATTGGAGACGAAGACAGAAATTATTAGCACGAACACCAAAACAGTCCTTGTGTACTCGTTAAAAAAGTTTTAGGTTTCACGCATTAGGCCGTCTCGCGTCTCCAAGACAATGTTAAGAGCTGCACAACTCTAAATCACGCATGTGTTTACAAATTATTTTGTATTACTTTACTGACATATTAAGTAACTAAGTAAATAATTAAAAGATGAATTTATTGTGACAATACGAAAATACTACTCGAGGTTCATTTTCGAATAAATCAAGTTTTTTAACAAAAAATAACACAAAATGACAATTTATCTCATAACATCGAGTTCGTATAAATCTATATTTTGTAGCGATTTTAAATATAAAACAATAAAGTGTTTTAGTTTTTAAGACCAAATGCAGTAGAAAGTGAAGGCTCACCTTTACCTCCACCCATCACGCGCCTCCCCTATTGCAACCCTCCTCTCTTATGTGTGACCCAAGGAAAAAAGAAGAGTGAGTGGTGACCACTCTCACCATTAACTTTTTTTGTTTGTGAGTGTGTGTGGTATTTTGTGAGGTGTGTTTGTTATAAAATTGATGTATATTAAATGGTGATGACCATTCAAACTCAAAGCACGCAAAAATGTTGAATTAACGTTGATGTAGAGGTGAAAGTGAATGATGACCATTGTATCTATCCTAATAATTCCATGCAATATAGCAAAATGAGAGTAATGTGACAATAATACCTTGTTCAAAATGATAATATGAGTAAATTTTCTTCCTAACAATTTATAGTCGGCCCTTTTAACTTAATGCTAACTAACGTAATTTTATTAACATATGAAGAAGCAAAAACCCTGTTGGATGGACAAAAAAAATCAAACATTGAGTAATTAAATATTAAAGTACATGTACAATGGTACGGAGATTAATTTAAAAAAACAGTACATGTAAATATGTATGAATTTTAAGTTAATTACATTAAACCGGGCGTTGATGACTAGTTCTTCTAATAAACGAATCGCAATATTGAAGTTATATACAATTAATTGACATGAAAAAACTTACAAAAAATCAAGGCCGTAAACGGATCGAAGAACATGGTAAACGTATCGGAAGAACATGAACGAAACCTTATTCATGTTCGTTCATTTAATTTTAGTCAGATAAATAAACGAACACGATCATTTAAACGAACAAATTTTCTTGTTCATGTTCGTTTATTAAGAAATATGGTTGTTCATGTTCGTTGATTAAGACATTAAACGAACGAACATACACGATCGAAGGTAAATAAACATAAAATTTACAAAAGTATACACAATATTGTGTTTTATTTGTGTCGTTTTGTTTAGTAAAATAATTTTAAAGCTGTATAATAAACAAAAGTGATAGACGCACATAAACATATATATGATCATAAACGAACGAATAATCAGATGTTCACGAACATAAATGAACGGACAAGACTTTTGTTCATGTTCGTTCATCTGACTAAACGAATGTAAAATGTTGTTCATGTTCGTTCATTTAATAAATAAACGAACATAAACAAACTTTTTATCGAACGGTTCATAAAATGTTCACTGAACGTTCAGTTCGTTTACATCCCTATATAAAATCATCGGATTTCATACCAAACATACCCAGTTTTAGAAGGCATCACTTTTTCTCATAACACTAAAAACACCCCATCCTTACATAACACCACATTTCTGGTGCCGTCAAGTACCCCTCCCTCCATAACGCAAGAAAAATACAGGAAAACGCGAGTGATGGTGTGGGTCTCATGCCATCACATGGTGTTTTCCGGGAGCATTTGGTGTGATGGTAACGGCTCAACACTCGAAAACGCGAGATGTGGTGTGGAACTCGTACCATCAAGCAACCTTTTCGGAAATGGCTCAAGCCATGACTTAAAGTAACTTATGCTTTTACTGCGCTCCGAAAATATATATCAATCCTTTCTGTACATATAAAACTTTCTAAGATTGGATAGTAAACCAAATTTAGGGTCGAGTTATAGTCTTTCAGCTTATCATGTAGCTTCTAGCTTAGGTCGTCTTAGTAAACACACGTTTATAAACAAATCTGTATCTAGAACTCTAGAAGTACTTTCTTTCCTATTTTGGTAACTTATCATCCAGATAATTTTTTGTCGGATTCACTTTCGGTGATATGAAGCTCATACATGAACCAAAGTACTACGTATCTTTAATATCGCAATGTACATCATTATTATTGACATGACCATTCCATCACTATAAAGCCGACTTTTAGACCAATAGAATACGATAAGTAAGAGCACGGGGAGCGGTCGTGCCAAACTTCTCGTGCCATAGAGAAAAAGTGGTGCCACGTCAGCAAAATGGTGTTTGGCACCAGAATTGCTATGACACCAGAATTCAGCGGCATTAGTTGGCACCAGAATTTCTGGTGCCAAACTAATTTTTTATTATTTTTTTATTTTATTTTTAATTAAAAAACTTATAAAACTTAAATTAAATAATAAAACATTACATAAAACTAAACATTACATAAAAACTTAAACATTACATAAAAACTTAAATATCATAAAACTTAAACGTATACATAAAACTTATATATCATAAAACTTTAAACATTACATAAAGAAAAACACACAATATGATTATTCCTTCCATAGATGCTCCACAAGATCTTGTCGAAGATCGATGTGCGTTTTCCTATCGCGAAGTTCTTTTGCCTTCCTAACATGTAAATCACATCTTTCGACCCAGCTTCTAACCATGTTCGGTTCTGGACTCACGAACATATGATTCAGGTTAACTTCAAATCCTTAGTTTTCTAATATCATGTTATGTAAAATTATACAACAATACATGGTTCTCTTGAGGTTGTTGATTTGCATTGCATGCGCGGGTTGTCGTATAATACCCCAACGACCTTGTAGGAATCCGAATGCCCGTTCAATATATTTTCTTGCAGCTTCTTGAACTGTTTTAAACTTAAAGGTCTTGGCATCCCTGTAACAGAAAACGTTTTGACAAACGTAGACCATTCCGGATAAATACAGTCGGCTAAATAGTAACCTTTCCTGTTGTTTGCCAGTTTACTATAAACGGACATTCTGGAGCTATATCATCAATTTCATCATCAAATAATGGGGAACCATATAACATATTTAAATCATTATTCGCCTCAGGAACCCCAAAATATGCATGCCAAATCTACAATCTTTGATCCGCAACAGCTTCTAAAATAAGAGTTGGGTATTTATGATCCTTTCTTTTGAACTGCCCATGTAATGACTTTGGGCAGTATTTTCCAATCCCAATGCATACAATCAATACTCCCAAGCATTCCCGGGAGTCCATGTTTTTCTTCGTGCAATTTATATATTTTTCAATATCAATTGCACTTAGTCTTCTTAAAAACTTATGATTATATAAAACGTAAATGCATTTAGTAAAGTTATCTAAACATTCTCGTGAAGTACGTGCAACAATTTGCAAATACTCATCAAATGCACCAAGTGCAGTGTCGTACGCCAGTTAGCGTATGGCGGATGTGCACTTTAAAATAGGACAAATACTCTTACGACCGATCGCATCGAGCCGTGAGCTAAAATAAGAAGTATTGATGTAGAATATATATAAAAATTGTGTGTGAAGTTATAAAATATAAAGGGGGTATTTTTAGGATTTTAAAAGGGTAAAAATAGGGTTTTGGGGGTATTTTTTTTCAAAAACCCGCTCCCCCCAACGGCTAGTTTTTCAAAAAAAAATACATATTTTTTCTTTCGCGTGGGCTGTTAGCCACGGCGAGAGAGAGCTTGGCGCGAACCACGAAGTGGTACGCCATAGCTCAATCTCGCGCCATAGCTTGGCACTAAGCCTTGGCACGACCACTCCCTTCCCTCTAAACAAATCTATACTATTAATCTAATGTATGTTGTTTACAAAAGTCTTGGGCTTCGACTTTGTTATCTATTGATAAGTTGATCATGGATAAAGTCATAAAACTACTCGGGTACAGCCGTACAGCTTGCAAGTATATAGATTATAATATTAGTCATAACTTATACAGTAATAGTTTCAAAAGTTTTATTAATGATAATATTTAGAGACTCGGTACGAGGCGTTATCGTCCCTCGCGCCAACCTATAACATCGGCGCTCACATCGGACATGTGTCTTAGGTTAAATGTGATCTAGAGCGTGTTTTATAATTTGAGTGATGTAAAAATGAGAGTTATAGGAAAAAAATGATTATGTCTCAACATTTTTTGTTATAACACGAGCTCTATGACTCTAAGGCTGGTGCTCTTATTTTATGACATTTGGTTGTAATAAATCATTTCATCCAGTCATTATCAATACTTTGTTATTTATCCAAATTTCATAGTTATTGTCTAACATATTTGCTTTTTAGAGTTATTATCCGATCATAATTACACAAGCATGTTATTTATCCAATGTTTCAAGCTTGTTACAGCTTACAAATTGTACGACATATCTTTTAAAAGGTATCTGATAAAATACATTAGCAAAAACAAAAATACGAGGAAAATTAATCCAACATGCAGTTATTTT